>JAKCPI010025877.1:0-153706 GCA_023213315.1 Euborellia annulipes | reverse complement strand
TTATAAAATTTTATTAGAAACTTTATTTTAACCATAACGGGGTGCATATTTATCTATAAAGAATTCAATCCTTTGAGAAAAAATAAAATTTCAAAATATTTTTGTCTTCAATCAAAGAGATTTTTATAACAAAGAGAATAGATATTAAATAATAAAATCCATCCCTTTAGACCTTTAGTTCAGTGCTTGTTAAACTTTTTTGAGTCGCGGCCCCCGTTGGGAACCAAATAAATATCTCACGGACCCCTTTTTTTTTTACATTCTCTTGCCTATGTGTGTTACAATTTTAAGCATGAAGGAATTGAGTCAGGAGGGTGAAATTTTATATTTAAGTTAGACACTCTTTGAGACGTGGAAATAAGCTGAAATTAAAATCAGCCAAAAAGTACTAGTACTTTACTGATGCAGTTTTTCAGTTTTTCCGATTTTTCTCAAAATTCGCTCCAAAACGATTTTTTTTTTTTTAAATCTAAAAAAATCAATTATTTTTTAGATGCTCTTTAAAATGTATATTCTCATTTTGTCGTTGAAATCTTCTGAGGACCACTTTACTCTTGTATTTCAAGTAGGAAAGATAGGAGAAATGGTTGCCATGGTAACAGAATTTAAATATTTTCACATATAAATTTTAGATCTAAAATTCAAATGACCATACGTACTTAGAAGACCTTAAAAATGTGTCGGCACAGAAAAATCTGGTGTGACAAGCTCGAACACAACTCTTACCAAAAGGTAAGAGACCAAATCAATTCATCTAAATCGACCATTCTACACAGATTTTTACACTACCCTACACAGGGCCGTTCCTGGCGGGCGTGCACTCCGTGCCAGCACGGAGGCGCCAGTCCCAAAGGGCGCCTGAGGCGCCTTCCAAAGGGCGCCGGTGGGGCCTTCCAAAGGAAGGCGAAGACGAAAAACCAAAGGGCGATGAAGGCGCAAAGCCAAAGGGCGACGGAGGCGCCTTCCAAAGGGCGCCCGAGGCGCCTTCCAAAGGGCGCCGGTGGGGCCTTCCAAAGGAAGGCGAAGACGAAAAGCCAAAGGGTGATGAAGGCGCAAAGCCAAAGGGCGCCCGAGGCGCCTTCCAAAGGACGCCGGTGGGGCCTTCCAAAGGAAGGCGAAGACGAAAAGCCAAAGGGCGACGAAGGCGCAAAGCCAAAGGGCGCCCGAGGCGCCTTCCAAAGGGCGCCGGTGGGGCCTTCCAAAGGAAGGCGAAGACGAAAAGCCAAAGGGCGACGAAGGCGCAAAGCCAAAGGGCGCCCGAGGCGCCTTCCAAAGGGCGCCGGTGGGGCCTTCCAAAGGAAGGGGAGGACGAAAAGCAAAAAGGGCGACGAAGGCGCAAAGCCAAAGGGCGACGGAGGCGCCTTCCAAAGGGCGCCGGTGGGGCCTTCCAAAGGAAGGGGAGGACGAAAAGCCAAAGGGCGACGAAGGCCAAAGCCAAAGGGCGACGGAGGCGCCTTCCAAAGGACGGCGGAGACTCAAAGCCAAAGGGCATTTTCGTGTCTGGGTCCTTGGTCCGTCGCAAGGGAGAAAAATTTATTTCAAAAGAATTGGCTGCCAATCATTTGAAATAATTGGCGTAACTATATTGAATGGCGCCCCCCGCGGGTACAAGAATGTCGCCCCCCTCCAAAAAAAAAAAATAAAAAAAAAATTGTTAAATAAATGTAAATTTTAAATAGCTTTTTTATTTAAAAACATAAAAGGGGAATGAATGACTTCCCCGAGACTTTCTCGTATATTCTTTTGGAATTATATCTGGGTGTGTGTGTGTGTGTGTGTGATGTGTGAACACGATAGCTTAAAAAGGCAAGCAGCCAGATCGATGAAATTTGGTATATACTCCTTACCTTAAAATTGTAGATTTATATCAACTTTTGGAGTAAATACTTCACCTGGAAGTAGTACTTTACCTAATAAGTTTTTTTCAAAAATTATAAAATTTTCAATTTTTGTTATATTATGATAAATTACTCTATTTTAAAAAGTTTTTATTCTTTGACATTTTTTTGAAAACTGAATAGTTTTCGAAATAATCAACGAAGAAAAAGAAAATTTTCGTTAAATTTGAAAAAAATTCAAAACAAAATCATACAGGCGCACAGTGGTTCCAAATCCCGAAAACGTGGTCAAAAGTCGAAAACGTTATTTAATCTCTCTGAAATTCAGTACACAAGGGTTTTTGAGGTCGCTGATTTAGAATTTGATATTATTTTTTCAGAAAAAAAAAATATGGCGGAACCAATATGGGGAACTAAAAAAAAATAATTCGATTTCAATCAAAATTGGCATTGTCGGGTTCTCGAGGTCGCCGATTTCGTATTTTAAATTAATTAATAACAAAATAATTTTTCTTTTTTTTTATGTCTTTTTCTGCATCTTAGGCCATATTGGCCCTAAATGATACATATTGTTTAATACGACACATTTGTGGGGGTCCAGACACATTTATTTAGGTCAAAATAATTTAATTACAATATTTTATTCAATATTTTTAATACGGATTACATATAACATTAGTTTAAATAACATTAATATGCTTCATCAGATGAATATTCAAATTCCAAAAAAAATTGAATAAAAAAAAAATGTGCAAGTCTGTGCAGCTAATTTTTTAATATTATTAATGAAGAAGGATTACAAAAAGCAGGAAAAGTGGTTTGAGAGTGGGATGTCGTGGGACTTTTCACTTTTTGACTTTTTGAATTTTTGCGATTTCCGAAATGGAAAAAAAAATAAGGCGTTATTTGAAATGCTCCTATTAATTAACTATCAAAATTTATTGCATTTTTTTTACATTGTTGAAATTTACTTACTTTCAGTCTTTGATTTCATTTGACGAAATTAAAATAACCAAAAAAACAAGGAAATGGAGAGCGATAGAAAAGGATGCTTATTTGCGTTCGGAGAGAGCTCCCGATTGTTGTCAAAAACGCTTAGATTCAAATAGATTTTGAGAGCCAGATAAGTGCATATGACTCCCAAAAACGGTCGTTCCTAACCGTAAATATATTAATAAAACTATTTAGGGCTTAAAAGTCCCCGAATTTACTCTTTATTTTTGGACTTTTGGCCACGTTTTCGGGATTTGGAACCACTGTGAGGCGTCATTAAAAAAACATGTAAATATAAACGAATGAATTTGCTTCACAAGTACGTGGTACTAAGGGAAAGAGAGCTTATGTAGAGACTCCGGTGTCTGTCTGTCCGACCGTCCGTCCATCTGTACACAAAAAAAGTACGGCCTGAACTAAAGGTCGTAGAAAAATAATACTTACATATACCGATTCAGTATAAAAAACTGGTCCAGGGAAAAATACGGTTTGGTTGCTAGCACTTCCGAATTTTTAAATATTTAACATTTTTTAATTTTACATTTGGGTCATTCCACGTAAGTTCAACCAGGCCATTTCACCCAAAATCTCAGTTTTTTATGAAACTTGGTATGTTTGTTCTATGTATAGAGATAAGTAACAGCACCAAATTTCGATTTTCTATCTCACTTAGTTTTCGAGTTATGGCACTTTAAAGTTTTGATTTTTTCACCTTCCGCGGCTTGAATAATGCCAAACAAAATGTGACATGGAAGAGAAAATAATTTCTCATTTATTTATTTGACCACCAACCAATTTTTATGGTAGGTTCTTTGAACAATAAGGAATTAGAAAAAAAATATATCACGAATCTAAGTTAATCCTAAAATATAAAAAAAAATTCATATTGTTGATTTTTTTTAGTTTTGAAAACGCAAACATGGTTTAGCGCTAAAGCCGATATCTCTAAAAGGGAATGAGATTTTCAAGAAATTTTTTTTTTCTAAATAATCTGCATGAAATGGGCTTTAATTTAGTAAAATAAAAATTTTGTGTATTTTGTTCCCTCTATTTCTTAAGTCCATTGCAATTTCAATATATAGTTTCACATGTTAAAAAGGTTTCAAGGGCAAAATGAAAATATACATTTTAAAGAGCATCTAAAAAATAATTGATTTATGAATTTTAATAAAAATCGTTGGAGCGAATTTTGAGAAAATTGAAAAAAACTGAAAAAGTACAGTAAAGTACTAATACTTTTTGACCGATTTTGTTCAAAAGCTTATTTTGAGTGTCCGAAACGGTGCCTAACTTAAATATAAAATTTCAACTTACTAGCTCAATCCTTTTATGCTTTCATTTAAACAATGTGTTTTCGTCTGTGTTCAGTAATAAGCAGACACACACACAGAGTTCATTTGAAATCATGAAAGAATTGAGCTAGGAGGTAATTTGAATAAATAAATATTTTTTTATTAATGAATATTTTTTTATTTTCCTTCTCTATGAAAAAGAGGATAGTGATAGTTCGCGTGGAGGAAAGAAAGATTTATCAAAATCTAAGCTACCGTAGCATTCACTAAACATGAAAATCAGTACAGGTCTAATCACTTAAAAAAAATTTTTTTCCATAATTTAGTTGGGGGGGGGGGGCGCCAAAAATGACCTGGCACGGAGGCGACAACTTACCCAGGAACGGCCCTGACCCTACAGTAATACAAGATCGAAATATCGCTTGTGTTCAAATAAATATAACAACCATGAGATGATGAAGAATTGAAAGATTTTACATTTAACTAAATATATAACTATCATTTATTTGGCAATATTCTCTGACTGCTTAATTAATTTTTTTTTTCTCGTTCAATTTTTATAATTCTTCCAAATGTTCAAAGAAAAAAAAAAAAAATTATTTATCTATTGTTTTTTATTTATTTATTTTTTTTATAAAGAGATAGAATCTTTCTTAGAAAAGAGGGGAGGAGCCTGGCGCTTTTCTCCTCAACAACAATCAGAGCGGTGGGGTGGGGGAACCTGCCGCTCACGACCCTCCCTCTTTTGGCCAAATTAAGAGTACGAAATAATTAACATTGGATGAATAAAAACAGTGATAATTCAATTGTCTATAACTCGGAAACCGCGCATCCAATTCGCATCGGATTTTTTGTAATGAGTTTAGAATTTCCTAGAGAATATTCACATAGAACTATAATTGAATAATTAAGAATATATTTTTTCTTTAATCTAACCATCCGTTCAACCAATCAAATGATAGTAAAAAAGATCATTGTTCTATATTCTCTGAAATTTTCCCTTTTATCTGTATATAAAATTTTCAAACAGTTTTTTTTTTTTTTTTTTTAATTTTTCTTTAGGCCTATTAGCAATCTCCGCACTCCCAATTTTTATTAAATAAAAGAATACCGGTATTATATAAATTTTAAATAAATACCTTAGGGGTTGCCCACATATTACGTAATGCTTTAGGGGAGGGAGAGGCATGGGCGTAACTAGGGGAGTGCCGGGGGGCATGGCCCCCCAGAAGGCTCGTGCCCTTCCCCCCCCCCCCAGAAAGTTCCCTGCTCCAAGAAAAATTGAGAAAAAATGGGGCTTTCCAGGCCCTCCGGAGGATAGCTTGTCCCATGCCCCCCCCCCCCAGCCAAATTCTCAAGTTACGCCCATGGTGTGGACATTTTAACAGCACTGTGCACAACTTTCTGAAGGGTAAAAGAAAGTTGTGTCCTGTGCGCCAGTCACACCCGATTTTTTTTCTATTATAATTAACTTGCTATCTATGCCCCCTCATAGTTTTTTTACTTTCTCTTACCTATTTATATGATATTGTGTAGAGAGAGAAAATATTGAATTCATGTCAAAAATTCTATGTCGATTTTAATTTAAAAATAAACGGGGATTTTAATTCTGATGACATCGCATTTAAAGAGGCCTCGCGAGCAGGGCCGGATCTAGGGAGGGGCAGTGGGTGCATGTGCCCCGGGCGGCAGATATCAGGGGGCGGCAATTAAAGAAAGATTTACTAAAAAAAAGGTAAAATGATAAGAATTTTGTATACAAAAATTTTGAGGGGGCGGCAAACTAAATTTTGCCCCCCCCCCTAAAAAATCTCGTAGTTCCGGCCCTGCTCGCGAGGCCCCTTTAAGTACGAGGCCGTGGGCGAGGGCGCACGCCTAGCTACGCCACTTCCATGGTTAATATTTCATTTCTAGTTTAAAACATAAAAACTAAAATATCTCCACAATAAAAAAAAAGTTTTATAAAAAAATTAAATGCCTTATTGATATGTTAATTTATGAATTATTAAATCTTGAATTAAATTTTTGAGATGTAATTTAATTTTCGCTTCATTGGATTTCTCTTATTGCCACTAGAGGCGCCATCATCGCTGTTTTTTAATTCTCTTCAAGCAAGTAGGAATGAATAGAAAAAAGCAAAGTATGAAGGGAGAGAAATGTCAAGAAATCAAACAAATAGACACAAAGGTTACTTTTTTCTTTGTTTCATAATTATTCCATCGTTCTAATGTATTGTTTACTAATTGAATTCAACTCTTTCATTATCTATTATATGATCATTATAAAGTATTATATTCAAATGTCAATCTATATAATGTCAATTTCCATTAAAAATTATCATGCCTAAATTTATATTAAAATTTTTTTTTTTTTTTTTAGTAATGGTGATTAAAATTATCATTTTTCCTCTTCACTGGACCTTTTGACATCCATCAAATGTCAAACAACAACAAGGACATATATCTTCGAGTATTTTTATTATTATAATTTTATTTGAGGTAATTATAAAATAATATTTTCCATATTAGTAGAAACAATAAAAATTTAAATATTTATCTATCAATTAGAACAAATATCAATCTCACTATTTTTTAATTAATTTTTTGTGATTCTACTAAAAAATAAATTGGCAATAAAATTTGAACACCAACAATTTTTTTTATTTTTTTTTATTAAGTTACCTAATTTAGTGGACAAAGCTACAAAAAATATTTGTGGACGAAATGTCCGTGTATATAATGTAGTGGACGAACCGTCCTGGAAGCGAAATTATAGATCTTAAACACCCATTTCTGTGATACGCTTATGATGTAATTTAAATAATAATTACTAGTTTATATTTATTCAGCTATTTTGAAATTTTCTATTTATTTGTTCTATTTGTTTAACAATACTGTACTTTTGTCCCAAGGCCTTGCTTTTGTCCTCTCTAAACGTTTATTTGTAAGAAATTATATCTGAACTTGTCTAGTAATGGAATGTGCCAGCCAAGCCTGAGACAGATTCAAGAAAAACAATTTAATCACATTCAGGGAGGTAGGAATTAATCTTATAGTCAAAAATTGTTAAAAATACAAAAAAAAATGTATTTTCAAATATGAATATTAGGTAAATTTTTACTATAAAGTTCGCTCCCTGAAGAGAGCACTTGCTTTTTATTGAAGTAAACAGAACCGAAGCCGAGAATTCCCTGAATTTGTTTTAATTTTTTTTCCTAAGCAGAACCGTACCGCAACGGACCGAAACAGACGAGGTCAGGACTCCTAAATTAAAAAATAAGAACAAAAGAATTATGTTTGAAGCAAGCCAGCTCAATCTATAGTTAGCGAACTTTATAGTAGAGATTAACCAAATCTTAATATGAAATTATGAAATTTTAGGATTTAGAAAATCATTAATCTCGAATAAGTGATTAAGTTCTAAAATACGTGTTATAATTATTACTATTAATAAATTTTCTTTAAAAATATTATTCTTCAATGTGTTAATATAAAATTTTTTTTTTTTTTTTTTTTAGAAAATAAATAGAAAATGCCAGTTAACGAAAATACCCCTCTCCTTTCGCCACCTCCGCCACCACCTTGGGATGCACGAAGATCTCTCATCGCCGGGGTTCTTGTTCTTGTCACCCTTACATTAGAACGTCTAGCTTTTTATTCCCTTGCTGCCAATCTATTTCTTCTACTGAGTGTTGGCGGATGGTCAGCTCGTGGTGCTATGACTGCAGTACTTTGGCTTGTTGGAGTTGCTCATTTTTCTGCACTTGGAGGTGGATGGCTAGCTGATGGTTTAGTTGGCAGGTAAATGATAGTCTGTTTTTATCATGTTTTTTACATCTTTTATAAAATAGACATACTTGGGTTTTGTTAGAAAATTTAATCCATAACAGTGATTTTATAACTTTTTGACGAAACACAAATTCAAAAATAGATTTTAAATAATATAAAATTGTTTGTAATATACATTCTGCATAAAGGCCTTTTTAATCTCTAATGTAAATATTTTAAAGATAAGATTCTATTAACATACAAGAATGACCTCATTATATTACTAATTCCGTATTATTTAATAAAGGCTATCCATATATCTTTTTCTTGGGATATTTGCTTGCATATTTTTTCAAAAAAAAAAAAAAAAAAATTTAAAAAAAACCCCTAAAAAAAAATTGAAAAAAAATTTTTTAATAAACCCTTTAAAAAAATTTTTTTTTTATTATTGGGAAAAATATGTTTTTAAGATTATAACATTAGATAATATAAATGAGATTGGTGATTCATTTAATATTTTTAAGAAAATATAAATTTTACAGAAAATAATTATTAAAAAAAATTCGATGTTGGCTGTGTCGTTTACACAGCCGTTGGTCTTTTAACGTGACAACGTCTATTTCCTGATTTCGAACAAATTTTTTTTTTACTTTGTTCCCAATAATTATTAGCGGAAGAATCATTCTTTCTAACCGTATATTCAACATAATTATACCTCTTAAGACAGAGGAGTTATTCAAGCCGCTAACTTTTTTGTGCATGCCCTCCGGCCGGGTCACTACAAGCTTTATAAGGCTGAACGCACACCAATTGAACAAAAACGTTCGGCCAAAACGTTTTTGAATATTCGTGCCTAAAACTGTTTTTTCAAATCTTTTCTATGAGTCAACCGAGGAGGCAAAACACAATTGATTCGACATCATTGAACGATTTGCTCAGTCGGTCGATTTGCTCAATCGGTGTGCATTGAACAAAATGTTTTGCCATTGAGCGTTTCGCTCGATCGGTGTGCGTTGGCATTGAGCAAAACGTTTTGTCCGAAAACGTTTTTGCTCAATTGGTTCAGCCTAAGACGTTGTCACGTCAAAATCAATAAATTTTTTATTTCTGCTTTCACAACAATGAAATCCTAAACAGAGATACAATTATTTAATAAGTTTCAAACGAAACTGAGTAGGTGAATTAACTCTTCGTTTTGCAGTTCGTTCTTTTTTTGTCATTTATACCAGTTTATATATATATATATATATACGAATATCATATACCAGTGAAGGCGAACCTAAAATCCGTGGGTCAGACACTGACTTTCGCAAGCTTTTTAACTAACCCACGATTGCTGCTCACAGAAACTCACCAAAAATAGTTGCTCGTGAAAGCTAAAGAGACGCACTAAAAATCTTTAAATCGTCAAACTATTTTTACCCGTTAAGCCAATTGAATTTAAAGATGTTTAGTTTTAAAAATACTCAGTTAAACATTTTTAAATTTAACTCTGGTGCAAATGGGCATTAGTGACCCACGAACTAGTACTAAAAAAAAAAAATTTGACCTAAGTCTCGAAAAGTTCACCATGGCTGTCATTTACTATAATTCTTAAAGGAATGGAAGTAGAGGTGTAGTAAATAAAGAGAGCCTTTGGATGCCAAATGCCGAATGGCTCTCTTTATTTGCTGCACCTGTTCTTGCTCTTTTCCATTCCATAACATCAACAGCAACTTCTCTTCAACTTATATTCTTAAAGGAATTCAAGAAGGGTGCAAAATTATCGGTTTATGATATAACTTTTCAGGGTATATGATTAGTTTTTGCTATAATACTTGAATTTTTTCATATAAACGTGAATAGGAAAAATTTTGTGGACAAAATTCTCTTTACATGCCTATTTTTAATCAGTTCTCTCAGTTTTTTTTTTAATTCATCATAACAAAAATATATGCATTTTAACTTTTAGATAATATATAATATAGTATAATTATTTAATGTGCTTGATGTAATACTTCATTTTGCTTTTGTGTTAAGTGATGAATGGTGTGAAATGAGACAACAGAGTCTGTATAAAAATACTTTTATTTAATCTTTTGGCGATTGATTTCGTCCGAAGGACATCCTCAGGCCAGCTAGGAATTGTAAATTCTTTATTAACAGCTGACCTGAGGAGGCGTTTCGGACGAAATCGATCGCCAAAAGATTAAATAAAACTATTTTTCTCCACACTCTGTTGTCTCATTTTACCATTCAATTATTTAATGGTTTTATAAAATATTTTTGTGTTGTTTTCAGATATTGGGCCCTCGTCGGAGGTCTTTCCTTATATGTCGTGGGCTTCCTAGCTTTAACATTACCTGCAACAGGAATACCTATTTGTGGAAGTGGTGTAGGTGATATCGGCGATTCTCATTCTCCTATTGGAACCTGCCCTGGAGCTTATATATATGCTGCTCTTGTTGCTGTAGGAGTTGCAGCAGGCACAGTCAGAGCTAATTTTCCCTCCTTTGGAGCTGAACAGGTATAGTATTTGAACAAATTTGTTTTATTAAAAATAAGTGTTGTAAAAATAGTTAGAAAGTAAATTTCGACACAAAAATCCAAATGAAGACATTACCTTGTAAATTATATTGATATATAGATGAAACTTCAATCTCAGTGCTAATTCTCTGGATTAGAAGATAATCTTTAGTCCGAAACTACTGGGGCATTTTAAAGATTTTATTATGCCGTTTTTTTTTTAATGAATTAAATTCGTGAGCATTTTACATAATAGAATGCTTTTTTTTTTAATTACGATTAATTAAAAATATTTTTTTATATTTATAGAAAATGCAAAAAACGTTCTATTATGAAAATTGTAATTTTCATGTAATTTTTCGGCAATATCAGATCTCTTATATATATATATTTTTTTTATGCTGTTATAAATGATATATAAAATATGCCTAAAAAATGAAGTTTTTCGAGAAAAAATTGATTTTAGAGTTAATTACTCGGGATTTTTTTATTTAATCTATTAGAGTTTTTCTTTCTGCTCCAATTGACATCACATTTTAGTCTGATCTGATTAGCCGTTCGGAATCTACAGTGGTTTAAACTTTCAAATTAGAATTTAACGCAGCGCGGTAAAATGAAATGATAGGAAAAAATAAATGGTGAAATCTTTAGCTGAAGAATCATTTTTTCTAACCGTACAGTATATTTAACATAATTATACCTGTTAAGACAGGGGAGTTATTCAAGCCGCTAACTTTTTCGTGCATGCCTCCCTACCACTATACAAACATGTATTGTAAAACGTTGTCACGTCAATAAATCATATGATTTATTTTTTTTTTAGGTGAAATATGGAGGCACCGATTCTCTTCGAAAATTTTTTAATTGGTATTATTGGTGTGTAAATATTGGAAGTCTTGCGGGCGTTGGAGCACTCAGTTACGTGGCCACAGATGTACAATCGGGCTTTGCATGGACATTAGGCTCAGCCACATGTTGTGTATTAATTGCATTAGCGATTTTTGCTTCTGGCCGACCCTGTTATATAATACATCGACCAGCAGCTGGCTCCGTTCTACGCTCTATTTGTGGTATGGTTCGAGAAGGTATTGTCGGTCGATGTCGACTTCAAGCTAGTCTTCAGAGGTAAATAAATAACATGAGATAGGGAAAAATGAATTTAATTATCTTTTTAATATTATTTTTTATTATTTTTAGTTCCCCCGTGGTCCAAAGACGTTTAGCGGAAGGTCGGCGCAGTACTTCATCTCCTCCAGATTGGCTCGACTATGCCAAAATTAGATATGGAGGCAGTCATCATGAAGCTGCTGTCGATGACGTTAAACGACTAGCTGGAGTTTGTTTACTATTTGCTTGTCTTCTTCCATATTGGCTGGTGTATTTTCAGGTAATAAACGTTTGAAAATAAACATTTAATCAAAGTAACATTAGAGCCAGTTTGTAGAAGAAGTCTATTATATTCATTTCGATTTAATTCAATTATATTACAATTATTCCATTTTAATAAAGCTGGTTATTCTTTCAAATCTTATTCTTTACTATCTCAATTGTTTGTTTTGAATTTTTACTTTACTATCAAAAATCGATAAAATTATGAACACGACAGGGTGATAAAACCAAATCATATATATACTACAATTACAAATAATATGAAAGTTATTTTAGTTTTTTATAGCTGATACTGATTTAGAGAATCCCTTTTGAACAGTATATATGTGTATCTGAGTCATTGACTAATTGTAAGAGGGATTAAAATAATCTTATACTATTAAACGAGCCATGTACAGTGAGGGACAATATTAAGTCCCACCCATGCGTTTTCTACTTGTGATTATTTCATTGTTTTTATAAAAGAAAATGAAAATCTTTTCAAATTTTCTAGGTTTGAACCATTAGTTTCCATTAAAAAATATATAGTATTTTTTTAAAAACAATGAAATAATCACACGTAGAAAACGCATGGATGGGACTTAATATTGACCCTCACTGTACATTTATTTATTTGTTTGTTTATATGTAAGCACATCAGTTATCGAAAAAGGCTCTAACGATTTTTTTTCAAATTTTAAATATATACATTTTTCGGTACGAAAATGATATTACGCCCTTGTCATTGGGAAAATTCGAGTACCTGTAAATACTTTACTGATGCACTTTTTTCCACTTTTCTCGAAATCCCCATTAAACGATTTCTTTCAAATTTTAAATATTTACTATTCGCGGTATACAAAACTAATTACGCTAGGTCTCGTCTTTCGGAAACTTTGAGTACTAGTACTTTACTGATGTATAATACTTTTTTAGTTTTCCAACTCGGTCATCCCTCACGCCCTAATAACTAAGTTCATTTTGGACAAAAATCGACTTAACCACTTTTTCACTGGGCTGACAGATATACAATATATAAACATATATACCTGGTATATTAAGGGGACCACGAACCAAAAATATTTGGGATTCATTGTCTTAAACTATTAAATATTTCCAAAATTGTCAGTTCATCATTTGAACTTTTATTTAAAAAAACTTATAATAATCCACTGGAATTTCTTAATAAGCGAAAATCAGAATCTAAAGTCATAAATGATATTCTTTTTTAATTAATTAAATTATTTTTTAGATTGAAACAGGATTTCAAGAACAAGGAGTACATTTAAAAATAAATTTCCCTCATGGAGATGGGACACACGGCTTTAATGTAAGTTTTTAAAATAATTTTAATTAAATTTATATTCATAAAATCTCTCAATTAATAAATAATTTTCTTTAAATGAAATAAATAGAGGCCGGGCTAAAACATCCTCAGCGTTGGTGGAAGAAGACATTTGATTACTAGTCTTGCAAAGAGATTAATTTTGTAGATAATTGAAGTAAGTTTTCTCTCACTTCTAATAATTGGACACCTGTGGTATGAATGGCTCTTGAGTCAAAGAACCGAAAGTACTTGGGGATTGAGTCTGCCTACGTGCACAATCACTGATGCACCATGGGTATAATTAACCAGTGATGATTTTTATTAAATATGTCTATTCAGAAATTTATCCCTCAATTTAAGCTTTCCTCAAATAAAAAAAAAAATAAATAAAATCCAACCCTCAGATTCCGAAAAAGACCTTAAATAAATTTTAATAAATAATAATCAATAATTTTCTTTCATTCTTAATTTTTATATAGAATTTAATAATAATAATAATAATTTGGTCGTTTTCTTTTTTTAGATGCCAACAGCTTGGCTAAGCTTATTCGATCAAATTTTCATCCTTGCTTTGATACCGTTTGTAAATGGTATTCTATATCCTCTCTTGGACCGTCGAGGAATAAGAGTAACCGTGTTGACTCGAATGGCGCTTGGTATGGGATTTAGTGTGATCGCAGCAACTACAGCAGGATGTCTTGAGTTTGCCTCTTTAGAAAGATGGAGATCTGGACATCGAGTTGTACAAATTATTCATAACCGTGTTTATAATGCCAGCGATCTTTCCTTACTTTGGCAACTTCCACAATATTGTTTAGTAGGAACTGCCGAAGTTTTTGCTGGAGTCGCAGGTTTGTTTAGCTTGATTTTTTTTTCGAAATTTAAATTATATATGATTAAAAAACAGCCTAGATCAGTGGCGCAATCGGAATTTGACGGTGAGGTTTTGATTTTTTTAAGGGACTCTCATGCTCATGTTTGATAGAATCCTGGGAGTGGATCATGGTCTAAAACTTTGGGTCCTTCAAAACTTGTGTGTCTTCTTCCTTTATGAATTTCAAATCGCAAAAAAAGTAATTTTTAATTTTTGTTACCTATCTATATATGTAATATAAATATAGAGAGAAACTATTGGATTCATGTCAAAAATTCGATGTCGAGATTTTGATGGATCTTCACGTTTTGAGTCCCCTGAATCCAAAAAAGTGGTTTTCGCGACATGGTCTGTCTGTCTGTCTGTGTGTGTGTCTGTGTGTGTGTTCAATTTTAAGCATGAAGGAATTGAGCTATGAGGCTGAAATTTTATATTTAAGTTAAACACCCCCGGGACCGACAAAATAAGCTTTTAATCAAAATCGGCCAAAAAGTACTAGTACTTTACTGATGTACTTTTTCAGTTTTTTTCGATTTTCTCAAAATTCGCTCTAACGATTTTGATTAAAATTCAAAAATCAATTATTTTTTAGATGCTCTTTCAAATGTATATTCTCGTTTTGCCCTCAAAATTGTTTGAAGCACACTTTACTCTTGTGCTTCATAGGAAAGATAGGAGAAATAAATGGTTGCCATGGTAACCCAATTTAAATCTTTTTCTTTATTAGATTAACAATTATTATTTAAACGCCAATCTCTCTTTCGGAGAAACATATCAATCTCTCTCACACAACTATCTAGGCCATTTAAAATCTTATTCCAACTTATGAAACTCTATATTTAATTACATATTTATATCTGTGTATAAATGTCCATATATGACCATTTAATAATATTTATAAATAATTCATTATTAAACGCAACATAAACGAAAATCAAACAAATACATGAGATTAAATATAGCCCTACCATCCTGCCATCTGTTGGCAAATTTTCGTAATAGTTGGGCTTTTTAAGACCCCTATCGCCATCTTATCGGCAAAAACATGCGAACAGCTTTGCCTCCATAAGCTCCTTAAACCTTTATTAAATTACAAAAGAAAAATGAATTAAAAAAAAATAAATTAATCTTTCTCATTATCTCCATAAGAGTATAATAAGAATTTTATATAATAAACGAATTGTACTTTTTCTAGGACTGGAGTTGGCCTACTCAGCTGCACCTCGTCCACTACAGGGCGTAGCTATGGGAATGTTTTCAGCTCTTGAAGGAGTTGGTTCTCTTCTTGGAACTGCTCTCATCTCAGCATTGAGTCCAGCCTGGATTCGACAAGATGCCCAACACTTTCAGGGACATTTAGATAGGTATTTTTTCTTATTAGGAGCTATTCAAGCCTTAGCATTAACCGCATTTATTATCTGGTTATGGCGACGTAGGAGGCAAAATTTAAGGCCAAGTGATGATTCTGAGGCGGCTGAAGATAGTGGACGTACCTTAGCCAACACTATTGGCCCTGTAAATAGTTAGTTTATAATTTAAATATTCAATGATCTCAAATATGGTGCTAAGAAAAGAGTAGATTTTCATTTATTTATTTCATGAATAACAATAAATATTATTTTATTCGTTCGTAATTCCGTAGATTAGAAAATTAATTTACAAGTTTCTTCATTGGATATATATCTTTTTAAGAAATTTTCTAAATGTTTTAGGCTTTAACTAAAAAAAAAATTATGCCTTATTCACCTGATTAATAAATTGTCACTCATTCACATATAATAGAGGTCAATCTAAAAAATAATTTTATTTTTTTAAATTTTATTAAGAAAGTAATAAGAACTGAAATTTGATAAGCTATTATTGTAAGGTATGACGAATATTAATTTTATAATAATATTGCAATATATGCATTCACAATTTTTTTAAATGATTTGAATCATTACATTTTATTTATTTATATTCAGTGTTCATATAATCTTAATTTCATAGTTAATACTTCTGCTTCCTGCCTCTTTAGGGAAGGGGAGGTTGAGAAGCTAAAGAACTGGACATATTTTTCTTATCCTAATAAGCTTATTAAATAATTGTGGTATACTATTATAATTTTTTGTTAAGAGAGTCATAAAAACTTAGAAAAAAAAACCCTACTCGATCCAGAGGCTGGATTTAGGCTTGCTGCCGCCTTAGGCCCTGTTTGATGCGCCGCCCTTTTGATTAACTGAATCAGGGGCGTATATAAAAATTTTTTTTCGAGGGGATTTTTTCGCCGCCCGAGGCCTGACGGGCCTAGGCGGAAATCCATCACTGACTCGTCCTCAAAAATTTATTATTTAATTCTCTTTTATTTATTTTACATAATAGTAATAATATATTTCCAATATTAATCGTCTATTTTATAAATATTTTAAATACAATTTCAATATTAAAAAACATATTGTAAAAAAATAATTTGGACTAAAAATATTGGATAATTTCAAAGTTTTTGCCTGCATCATTAGATGGCATTAAAAAAAAAGATAGTTACTATCGTTATATATTAATATAACTGGTATAATAGTTAATTCCCTATCTGATTGAACTACATGCTCACTTGAAAATAGATCTCCGGGAAATGAGCATCTACCATGATGAAATAAAAAACTTTTTATTTTGAAACCAACATTTCGAGCATATATCTTCAGGCCAAACAAAATTGTCAATTGTTTATGGAGCCTGCGACCTAGAATAAAGATAAGCCCGTCGCAAAAGCTTGGAGGTCCTGGTTCGAATCTAGGGGCGCAATTTTGGCCAATCATAAACACAAATTTGCTATCTTAAACGATATATTTGACTGAACGTTGAGTGTTGATTGAAAAAATTCCATCTTTTTCAAAAAAGTCTAGTTAAAATTGCCAAAAATTTAAGTATACAAATGTAAATAAATATATATGGGTTGAAACAATTGAGTTGGAAGAGTAACAGTCATATGGTGCCTCTAATTACCTCGATTAGTCGATTAGAGGCACCATATGACTGTTGCTACTATGTATATACCTTGTGTATATACATGTATTTATTTACATTTATATACTTAAATCAGGGCCGGATCTAGGGGGGAGGGGGGAGGGCAGTGAGGCATGTGCCCCGGGCGGCAGATATCAGGGGGCGGCAATTAAAGAAATATTTTCAAAAAAAAAGGGTAAATTATATGAATTTTGTATAGAAAATTTTAAGGAGGGGGCGGCAAATTAAATTTTGCCCCCCTCTAAAAAATCTCCTATTCCGGCCCTGACTTAAATTGTAACTTTAAGGTTAGGAATTGTGTAATTGAGTTTGTATTTGTATTTATCTCACATTGACAGCCTATAAGCTCTGAAGATGATCTCGTCCGAGACCGAAACGTTAGCCTTAAATAAATGAAATAAATGCTAGCTCCTTTTCTTTTCTTCATCCTGCTATTCATTAACATCTTTTTCATTTAGTTGCTTTAAAGATCAAGCGTGATGAACGCTATAAAGTTTTTTATTTCATCAACCTGGCTGATTATTTCCCGTTTCTTGCTTATTATGTATCTGACCCTACCAATTCTTAAGCTATATGCCTACTCTTTAGAGAAATTCAACAGGCATTTAGACTGAATGCTTGAAGTTAAATCTACATCTCCCTCGTATTCTTCCATATTTCATCTATTTTCGAAGATTGTTTCAGCAATCTTATTGTGAAAAAATATTCTTTACTAAAAAAAAGAATCAAATTTACAAAATTAATGTAAATTTTTATATTTCATTTTCAAATCGAATTTCGTGCATACATTTGTGAAATCATCTACTGTAATATTTTAAAGTTACTGTCGGACATAATACATCCCCCAAAAATTTCGTATCCGTACTTTTCCTATACGTAATTGACGAGGCGCCCTCGCACCATAATTATTAATGAGAATTGTGTGAAACAATTCCAATTTGTAGTGTTGTCCGACTTTCCGTGCACAAATCTATGTGAATTAGTTTATGAATATAAAAAAAAAACTAATTTTTATAGAATTAATTTGGAAAAAAAAATAATCAAATAATATTTAAGGTGTTATGTGAAAAAGAAATTATCTTACCGAGATTATCATTTTGGAAAAATATACTGTAGATTAGTGTAAAAGGTATTAACCTAATAATTATAATAAAAGACACATACAAACAACAAATGTAAAAAGGTTCATTCTTTGCTAAATGGTAAAACGAAACTTTTTGAAAATCATATTTTACATAGATTATTATTATTCAATGAAGGAAAATTATTTTTTTTTGTTTATAAACATACTCGACCAAGAAAAAGATTGTTTGTGGTTTGTAAAAAGAGGTGTGGAAATTAGGAGAGTTTGAATTTTCTATTTTTTAATTATCTTTTGAATCTGAAATCTTTTTATTGTACTGAATGAATAAACATGAGTGACATCAAAATATAGTTAGAAAATGCATGCTATGCATCAACATTGCTTCAAATAAATACCTACCCTTAAATGATGTCCAAATACTATTTTAACTGTGAAATTTCAAGTTAGTGAGAATAATTTAATATTTATTATAACATAATAGTTTATTATTAGAATATATATATAAATAAAGAATATTAATTTGTAATAAAAGCTAATATTTAGCTTTTTTTTATTGTGGGAACGTTTGTTCGTTTTCAAGAGAGGAAGATTTAATTTTGTATAATAATGAATAAGATAATAATAAAGATGGTTATTATTTCTGTGAATTCATTCCTGTTGTGCTGTATCTTCTTTGAGATAATCCAATATTAGAGCAATAGTGTCCTAAAAAAAAATAATTTGTTTCTTTCATTTCATATATTAAAGTACGTAGATTGGCAATAGAGGCTTAATAAATTAAGAATATGTTATATCCCTTTAACTATCTAGTTTTGTTACCTTGACTTCTTCCTTAAATGCACCTAAGTGGGTGCAAACAAAAACCTGATATGATATAAATTCTAGATTTTGAGATAATGAGAAGGAACAATAAAACTTATTAATATTTCCTAATATGTGTATGTTTCTGCCTTCTTTTGGCTTAACTTAGCCTTGTAAATTATGAAGTATTTAAATTCTTTAAAAGATAAGGAATTTAACTGTTCATAAGATGTTGATGTGAACATTATAACAAAATAAATTAATAATTTATTTTTCAATTTTATTGGCGGTTTATCACAGTTTCTGCTCCTTGTCATCATCAGACATCAAATCCTTCAATTTCCTTTATAGAATTTTTATTTTCTTGTTTCTTTGATTTTATAGAAAATATAGTTAAATTCTTTATTAGATAATAAGGGAATGAATGCATTATAGTTCTTAGATGACAATTCAGATTTTTCAAAAAATATAACATATCAGGTGTTGCACGCACCCAATGAATTTATTTAATTTCTCCTCTTTTCTCATCCTGTTTATACATTCTCACTAATCCTACCTCTATTTCCAGGCCCTTTCATCCAACCACATTCCAAGAAGAATATCTTAAACGAGGAATCAATATCTCAAACATCCTATAATCCCTCTTGTTTTGATAAGTTTTGAGGATAATCAATCCAGAAGACCATTTGAGACAGCATTACACTCTCATAAGGACTCAGGTGAGGAGATTTATTCAAATTTTCTTGATAATTTATGAATATGTAAACTACTTTTAGGGGTCGTCCACATATTACCTAACGCGTTAGGGGGGGGGGTCTGGACAAAACGTTCTAATTGTGACATGGGGGACCAGGGGGTTTCTCAAAGTGTGACATATCAATTCAAAGTTGAATTTATAAAATTTTTTGAAAAAAAAAGTTAAAATGATTTGGATAAGAAATTTTATTCGGAGGGGGGGGGGGTAGGGGGTAGTTCTATGTTGTGACAATATTTATAGGGGGGTTTGTTTGTCTGTGACTAACTGTAACATGGGGGGGGGGACTAGAAAATAGTCAAAAAAGGCATTACGTAATATGTGAACGACTTCTTATGCAATGGAAAATATATTGGTAATGATAAGCCATGGGCGTATCCAGACGAAGGCAGCTGCCTCCTCCTTTCCAAAATTGAAATAAAAATAAAAAACAAAAAAAAAAAAATAAATAAATAAAAACCTGAAAAATTCAAACCTTCTGTGAAGAGATAAAAACTACGTATAACGCCATCCCTATCTCCAGTTAGGTTATGGCATTTAACAAAATAAAATAAAGTTGCCCCCTCCCTTCCGCGTTGAGCTGGCTATGCCCATGTAAGAAGCTACAGGCTTTCAGTGTCTTTTGTTTTATAATTTTATTACTAATAATACTAACCAAATCTTTACGTCCTCGTAACAAATCCATTGCTGTATTTCCATTTTTATTTTCAATTCTTGGATTACATTTGCCTGTTTTAAGGAGTAAACGGACATAAGAATTTCCATGATCTAAAAGACAGGCATGCATAAGGGCAGTCATTCCTAACGAATCCTTTCTATCAGGAAGAGCTCCCTCTTCCAATAGAATAGATGCCATTTGCCAGCCAGAATCTAGTATAACTAAATGAAAATTTAATTAGTTATGGTTATAAAAAAATAATTATGCTATTTTAAAATAATTTACGATGTCAAATGACATTTATAGTGAACTTTTAATTACATTAGCTTTACTCTAGAAACATTAATGCTTAGAAAAACAAGTTTATTTTTTTGTTCTTCTGTTTCCTCCATTCCAAGTGTTTCCACTTTTTCTCATCAAGCGATAGGTCTTAAAATATTTCTTAACAATGTTTAATTAAAAAATTAGCTCTAAATTTATATCTACCTTTTTACTGTATTTATTTAGTTATTGTTTAAGATTTCTAGGAGAGGAGGTGAGTGGGTGAGGGAGGATAAGGGGATTCGTTATCCCCTTGTTTGAATATATACATCTCGTTCCCCCTAATTGGCCCTGAATACATTTATTAAAATAATTAATAATTTATGGAACGCCCAATAGTTAGGCAATCTGTAGAGATTATCAACAAAATGGTTGCATAACCTGCAGGCAGTTAAAAAATTATATCAAAGTAAAAAAAAAAGGTTAAATTCAATTTTCAATATCGAATCCCATCAAAAAACATTAATTTGCCCCATCAAAAGAATTTATATGAGATGTAAAATAAAGGCCAAGTGGTTAAAATTAAAAAAAAAAACATTTCAGGATAAAATGGGACGTGAGAAAAAGAATGAGAAATTCTATTTATTAAAATTTGTTATTGAATAGGGGGGAGGGGGAGGTACTTGCCTCTCCCCAAGGCCCTGGGAAATGAAACTTAATTGTTGATCTAATAGAAAAAAGTAACTTTAAATAAATGATTGGATGCATATGACCACTCGTCATCATAGGTCTTTAAACTTGTTTGTCAAAAAAAAATAATTTAACCACATCCTACTCTCCCTTCCTTCTACCGGCTCTTTATAATTATTTCAAAATTCTCCGTGAAGATACTTACCAACCCTCATTAAAGGAGTCCAGGAATTACAATCAGCTTGGTTGACATCACACCCTTCCGAAATAGCAAGACGAACGACTTTCTCGTTAGCTCCTAAAGCATGATTAAGTGCAGTCAGACCAATCCGATCCCGAAGATGCCAATTGGCACCAGCATCTGACAATATTCGGACACAAGTGTCATTTCCCAGATGACAAGCGTACATCAGGGCCGAACGACCTGTCGATGGATCACACGCATTAACATCTGCCCCTAATTGCAAAAGTGTGCAAATAATTCGATCCCGGCCAAGAGAGACAGCTCGGGTCAGAGGCCGCTGGCCGTTCAGGTACAACGCCTCCAGGAGAACAGGTCTACACCGCAAACAAACAGCAAAAAAAAGGTTACTTGACTTTTTTTTAGCAATTTTAGAGAAAGACCGGATATTTATTTTAGTGAACATTTAAAATGAATGAATCATCATCATTTTTATTTTATGTACCTTGAATTGATAATCTTTTTAACTTTTTCAGAACGATCAGCTGAAATGGCAGAAAAGAGAGCAGTCGAAGGAGGCGGGCCTTCTAGAGAAAAAAAGGAAAAATGTAAGTAATAAAAATATTTTAAAAATACCAAATAAAGACTTCCCGATACGAAATGTACTATACGTGCTCTACATAGGTGGTAGTGCGATTAAATAAACCCAAATAAAAAATTTCAATTTTTCTCTGCCAATTGAATCCGTTTATAGATTGTAAATCCCAGCATCTTGATCAAATGCACTGCCCTACTGTTAGGCTATGGATGAGAGTTTTGGGCCAAATAGTAGGCCGTATTTTTAATTAAAGATAAAGGAAGTGTACATTACTAGAGGCTCTATAGTGATAAAAAATTTTTATTCTTTGAAAAAATTAAATAAAAAAGTTCTCCATTGCTAATTAATAACTAACGAACCTGAAGTAGCTGCTTTAAAGAACTTCCAGAGTCCAAGTAAGGAATCCGTTTCGGCTCGTACTCGTAAATTATAGCAAGAATTCGATGCAAGATTATTGAGGAGTGCCTGGGTGCCGAGGCCCCTGCAGCACATCCAAGTCATTCATACCAATATGGTACTTAGCTTTTTCTTTTATATTCTATTAATTTTTACTCTCTCATACCTCTATATATGTTAATATATAGAGAGAGAAAGTATTGAATTCATGTCAAAAATTCAATGAGATTTACACGTTTTGAGGTCCCCTGTTTCCAAAAAAGTGGTTTTCGCGACATGGTCTGTTTATCTCTGTGTGTGTGTCTGTGTTCAATTTTAAGCATGAAGGAATTGAGCTACGAGATCGGAATTTTATCTTTAAGTTAGACACCCCCCCTAGGACATGAAAATAAGCTTTTAATCAAAATCGGCCAAAAAGTACTAGTACTTTACTGATGTAGTTTTTCAGTTTTTTCGATTTTCTCAAAATTTGCTTCAACGATTTTAATTAAAATTAAAAAATCAATTATTTTTTAGATGCTCTTTAAAATGTATAATCTCATTTTACCATTAAAATCTTATGAATACCACTTGAACTTCATAGGAAAGATAGGAGAAATGGTTGCCATGGTAAAATATAAATATTTTTATATTTACATCTATAAATTTTACATCTTGAAATCTAAAAAACCGGCGCAAACTAAATATATCTCGACACAAAAAAATCTGGTGTGACAAGCACAGAACACATTTTTCGATTACCGAAGGTAAGAGAAAGTTGTGTGCTGTGCGACCAGTCACACCAGATTTTTTTTTATAAATTTAATAAATTAAGGAAAGGACCAGAGAATTAATATTATAATATATTATAATAAATTAAATTTTTATGGATTTTTTTAAGATAATTAATTTAGGGGTCGATCTTAGCTAAAGTTCAGTGGCATAGCTACGGTGGAGCAGTTAGGGTCAACTGCTTCACTCAGATGATTTGGAAAGACTGAAATTAAATAATGGTATAATTTTTTTAAAAAACATCCACGAAGAGGGGTTGGGGTAAGAAAGGCTCTTGTCTTCCCCCTCCCACGAGAAAATAGTTATATTTTATAGTCCTAAATTGAATTTTTATTAAATTCCAAAAAATATTTATTATAATAAGCTTTTAATAAAAAATAAAAATACCAAAGGTGAAACCAAACTCTAACTACTTAGTGGCTGGGGGTTTAAATTCACACACAGTGCAAAAATAAAAAGGAAATTTTTTTTTACCAATATCGGCGATGCCATTCTTTGAGATCGTCTTGAAGCTGGACCACGTAGGCCTTGGCTCCTTTGACAGAATCCCATTCGACAGTGACAGAATGGGCTGTTGCGGAAACCATAAAGGCACGGGCAGGGGGCTCAAGCGTCGATCTATCAAAAATACGTCATATTCATGAGAATTAATTCAATTTTTGAAGGTCGCTGAACTCATCATAAAGTATTTTATAATTTTTATGAATAATATTAGCTTAATAATAAATTTATTAATTCTTAGCGTGAAATGTGTGCTCATATATTTAAATCATAATTAATATACTCGTATTATTTCCGACTAGTCATTAATATAACATATTCACTGACTCATCTATGTTTCTGAACCTCTCTATTCTTATAAAAATCTAAATATACATATTCAGACTAAGAAAATTTTGCACCTCCTAAATTTTTTCACCCGCTTTGAATTTTTTTTTGAATTTTATCCTAATTCTTGCCCTCATTAGCCAAAAATGAATTTTCTATAGTTTTCCAATTATTTCGGGCTTGATTAATTATTTATAAAATTTAAATATTTTCTATTAAGAAACACATTATTTTTTAAAATTATTTTTATTAAAAATAAAATTAAAAATTCAATTAATGTAATCAATGTATTTTAAATTCAGCGTAGATGAAAAAAAAAATTTCGCTTAATAATAATTCTACGAGCGTTTTTTTTTTTTAACAAAAAGTCTATTAGAAAATTATTTGCTATTCGTGTTTACTTTTGTTCGTTCGTTGAGGAACGTTGCATTTTTGCATTGCCAATTCACTAGAGCCAATTATAATGAAAATAGTTTGGCAAGAGAAGCGGAATGGAAGTCTAAAGAAATACGAAAACAGGAGAGTCGAGAGGAGGAGGATGCGGAAGATACGAAAAAAAAAAAAAATGCTGAACCATTTACACTAAACGAACAACGAGATTTCAAATTGCCACTAATTAAAGCACCTGAAAAGATATAAAAACTGAAACCAATTCCAAAATAGGTATTCGAGGAAATGAAGCCGACTCATTCGTTGTTCGTTGTCAAGACGACTTGAAAGACATCGATTAGCTGCGAACCGCTGGATACGAATATAAAAAAAAATTAAGAGCAAGTTTTTCTTCTATATACTTAAACATGCACTTAAAATAAAATAATCTTTTAGAGTTTCATCCAGAAATATTTGGTCTTGAGCCATTGGCGTAGTTTGCTCTATCATTTACTACTTGTTATCTTTACATTTTGTACTTGTTGGCCCATTTATTTTAAACTTTATTTTGAGAAATATGGTCGGTGATAAATATTAAAAACACCATCAAATTATTATTATGAGGGTTTTTAATTATAGACCAGTCCGTGACACGTGACTCAGATTCTAGCTTCTCGCGCCGGGGTCCCGGGTTCGCCTCCCGTCCCAGGCGAGAAAAATTTATTTCAGAATTTGTTTCCATTTGATTTGACTACAAATCGTTTTAAATAAATAGGGATGGGGCCTAAATGGCCTTAGATGCCGAAAAAGACCTTAAAAAAAATATAGACCACATTTTGCATTAATTAACATATTTATTAAAAATATAAATTCAAAGGTCTTGGCAAAGAGGTAGATGTGTCGCTTCTTATTCTGAGTCAGTGGTTCGTTTTACGTCCTAAAAATTTATTTAAATTATATTCGTTACCAATTGAATTAAATAAATAAAGATGAATGGTAAAAAGACTTAAAAAAAAAAATAAATAAATAAATAAAATGCAAGGATTAAGTACAAATGGTAGAAAATAAAATTATAAATTCTTTTCTATACATTTATAATTAAATAATTAAAAAAAAATAATAGTCATTTTGTTTTATAAATAATATAAATACAAATATTAAAGACATACATATTCATATATTCAAATGAAAATAAATAACTGGCACAACTTAAGGAATTAATTTAAAAAAAATAAAAATTATTAAATTTTGAGTAAATTACAAAAAATCTTCATTAATTGGATTCGTTTTGTATTTCTACAAATCTCTATAAACATTAGAACATTTGCATATTTTCACCAATAAATTTACTTCCATAAGATCGATTGTTTATTCTTAAACCATTGCGATGGCAGGATTTAATAGGCAGTAAATGGCAGCCAAAGATGATAAATAAAATTCTGAAGAAGAGCACGCACGACCCGTTTTTTTCATCACCTTTTCATTATTTCTCTGTCCTCAGTTGAAATATTTTTGCAATTTGTCTTTTTGGGGAAGGGTGAACTCTAACTCCCTGGATAATTTAATATAAAGTTAATATAAAAAAATATCACGTTTTTTTTATAACTTGATTCAAGTCATTTGAGCATATTTATTTTCTTTCTTCTTTGTCATATATTTTCTTCTTCTTTTGAATTTTTACTATTCTCTAAAATTTGTTGATTATTTTCTTCAATAGGCTGAAATAAAAAATAAAATATATTTAATATAAAATTTTTGATTGTTGCTAAAAACTAAATTTTGGATTTCAAAAGTATTATATTGATAAAAAAAAATTTTTTGCTTGGAATTGGATAAAAAAAGGGCAAAAGAAAGTTATTTCCGAAATTAATTTGTTACGCCCAGAGGCGTACCGAGGCAGTTGGGGGCCTGGGGCGGCACTAGAAGAGAGGGCCTTATATTGAATTTTTTTTTTTTTTGGAGAGGGGTGTGCTCATCTTTAAATATCCTTCTCCTCCATACACAAAAATATTTTTAGAATACCGTATATCCCTGAACCCCAAGAGCCCCGGGGCCTCTCAAAGAGAAATTTTCATTAAATTTTCTTTTTTTTTTATCTAGATTTTCCCATTTTTACTTGAGCCCTGAGGGCCCCGGGGCCTTTCAAAGAGAAATGTTCATAATTTTTTTTTTTATTAATATATGGGGGCCTATGCCGGCTCGGGGCCTGGGGCGGATCGCCCCCCTCGCCTCCCCCTCGGTACGCCACTGGTTACGCCCAATATGATTGGAGTTAGGCAGAAACGCCCAAGGACTATCTAATGACATTAGGAGTGTAATGTTCAACGAAATATGATAATTTTGGCTATTTCTTACGCCTTTTCTTTAGAAAAAAAAGGTCAAATGTTCAGAGATTAAACCATAATCATGACAATGACTATTTCTAACTCTCGACCCTAAAACTATTAATGATTTTGGTTTTTCAGCAAAATATCATATTCCTAATTATTAATTAGATTCTTTTTATTTTTTTTAGATCGACTCAATTTACCTTCTGGCTGGGATCAGAAATTGTTACTTCCTTGATGGCGACTGTTTCTTCGTCATCCTTTAGCGACACGGTATTACTCCTACTCAAAGCAGATTCCTGAATAAATCTCTCATATTCAAGAGGATCCTTGGGAGGCTCATCACCCAGTTGAATGTATACCGGAATATAACCTGGTCTCTCGGGTAAGTACTGTCTTCGAACTCGTATTGTAGAACATTCTGAAATTATAAAAGAATTTTTAGTAATATCTTCTCACTGTGCGCTCGAATTTTTTTTTTTAATGTAAGTTTAAAACGAGAAAGAAATAACCCAATTTTGGCTCAGCTTTTAGTATGAACTATTCTAAAAATTTTCTACATAATTCTAGTATCTTAAAAGATAAAAAAAAAAATAAGAAATATTGTTTGATATTATAAAAAAAACTTTATTTTATATACTTAATGCCCAATCGCACCGCACAATTTAAGTATAACTTAAAATAAAGTATCAGCAACATGGCAACGTTGTAAATTTTAGTGATATTCTGCTGATTTATTTGTGATTTAATATTATAAGACTTAAACGATACTGTTATTTATTAATAAATATATATTGGGGGTCCTGACATCTTTATTCACGCCATTTGGGTCTTGAAACATGATTTTATTTTCAATCAGAGAACGTGTTATCTTAGCAACGAACGTGGTTAGCAACGGATGACAATGGAAGTTTGTTAAATTTCATACTTAACCCCCCAAATATTTAAGCCCTCGATTTCGGGGGCTTAGCAATGACTTAAGCTAAAAAACAATATTGATAATATAATATTAATTAACTAATAATACTACATTTTATGGATTCGATTTCGATTTTTCTTATAAAAAACATGAACAATATGAACTATATTTTCGAGGATGATCTATATTATATTAGAGGAGGGTCTGCCGGTCCATCCGTCTGTCACGCTCTGACCAACTTCCCGTTGGAATTTTGAAACGAAATTTTCCAGTCTTATATTAGTAGAGCTGTGTTTTTCAATCTTTTTGAATTTACAGGTTGAAAAATTCTGGCGATTCTCTTGGTTCATGACCGACAAAAAGATTGTAAATCAAAAGACTATGTAAGTTATATGATTTTCTCTATTTTGGTACCTATTTCCTTTCTCCATGAAATTATGTTTTTATTATCGTGTAGAACTTTGCCTTTTTCCTTTTGCCGCCTACCCTCCGTGTAGGGCTTCGCCACCCCCTAGGGGTCCCGACCCACAGATCAGGGGCGTATTTATGGGGGGGGGAGGGGGCGGGCCCCCCGAAATTTCCCAAACACATATACATATATAGGGATATACAGACATCAGCGCAACAAATTTTTCGCAGGATGGACAACTTTGGTTTCGCAATAGAAAAAATGTTCCGCAAAAATTTCGTGTGAAAAAAAATATAGTTTCTTAAAAAAAAAATTTTCGCAGAAAAATTTTTGAGTTCGGGCCCCCCGAAAAAAATTTCTATATACGCCCCTGCCCAGATTGAAAAACACTGTTATAGAGTGACAGATCGTTATTAATATTTATATATAGTAGCCTATATATAAAATTGCTATTAATTAATCAAAAATCATGAAAATTAATATTTTGTTTCTGATTTTCTCATTTTTCTGAAATTAATATTTATAAACAATATGTATTTAATTTAGTTTATGATTATTAAAAAGAAAAAATTATTAAATTAAAAATAAATCACCAGAATATCACTAAAATTTACAACGTTGCCAGGTTGTTGATACTTAATTTTAAGTCATACTTAAAGTGTGCGGTGCGATTGGGCATTAGAGACTTAGGATTATATAAGTATATTCAATAATAGCTGCTCATCCCCCCCTTTGGCAGTCGGTTTCATTAAGTAGGGGTATATATTTTAAAGTTGGGAAGTTTTTTCTGTTGCAATTGACTTTTTAAGTCTCCCAGAAACAGACCAAAACTGTTCTTTGCAGATAGTTTATTTATTTTTTTTGTGATTTAATTTGTTACTCTCATCTATCTCTTATTGTATGTACGACATTTCATTTTATAGCATTTGATACATATCTAATCGCCAATGTTTTTTTAAACTTCCCTCTGGAATTTTCTCACTTCATTGATAATTACTATAAAAACGAGATCAATGGACTGTTTTCTTCCCTCGAGCTATAGGGCATATATTTAGATGGGACACAAAAGGTGATCGAAAAAAGCAATCTAGATAGCTGCTAAATCCTTTTTGGAAACCTACTTGAGTTGAATGAGAGGCCTGAAATTGGAAGCAAAAAGACAGACAGACAGACAGACCGGCCTGACAGGATTCGTTTCTTCGTTTCGTGTCCATTCATCGAGGACAACGGAAGTCTCTGTTCTCTCTCTCTTCAGCAACCTGAGATGAGGAATCGGCAGAGATAGATAGGCCTACTCTAATTAGAACCAAACAACATGGTCACGCCATTGAAAAGCAGGACAATTATGAGGGGAAGATTAAAAGTTAATTAGCGAAACAGACACTGACATTGTGAGTCCTAAACAAATATTTTCTTTTAATTAGGAGGATATTGTTTCAAATTTTTAGAAATATTATTATAATTAAATGGCGAATTAAAAAAAAATTTGGTGTGACTGGGCACACAGAAAGTTGTGTTCTGTGCTTGTCAAACCAGATTTTTTTGTGTTGAGATATATTTAGTTCCCACCGATATTTTTTTTTATTTAACACTCACATTTTTTTCTCATTCACTCTCACACTCACACACCCATCCACACAGTCTTTTTGACAACTCAGGCCATATAAGTCTTTTAACGATAACTGTTATTAATTAATATACATATTGGGGGTCCAGGAATTCATTTGGTATCCAACTGGCTTAAATAAAATCATCGGACTGAAACAAGATTTAAAAATAAAGAACATATGAGAGAATTTACTTGAAATAAATTTTTGTCACATGCGAACCCCTGACTTCTAGCACAAGAAATTAAATAAATTACAAAGAAATTTTAATAGACAATAATATTTTCGTTTTAGAAAATGAAAGTCTCATAGCAATTATAGGATAGTTAAAATAAATGAACCAACTGTTTAATTGTTTGGGAAAATTCTCCAGGCCATATAAACCTATTATAGAGAAATTTTAATTGTCCTTTTTAAAATTATACTTGCTAAATTTTAAAGAAATTCAAAATAAAATTTTTCAAAAATAAGCACAAGTCAAATGAAAAACAAACGTTTATTATATAGTCATGTTCATCCCCTCCCCCCCCCCCCCCGGCTCAAATTGGTAAAACTGAAGCAAAATGAAAATACAGAAAAATTTATATGAAAAAAAAAGGTAAAATTCATTTTCAAAGACTTCTTGTTGGATTCATCCCATCACAAAATTATTCAAGATCCGTGCCTACTACTATATCTACTGTAGAAATAAATAATACTGTGAATTGATAATTTGTTAGGCTTGTTGATATGCAACACCTGTTTTGAAAATTATAAATAGGACCAATTGTCACTAATAATCTCCATAATTATTATAAAATAATATGATGACTAAAATTGTCAGAATGTCTTAAAAAAAAAAAAAAAAAAAAAATCAATAAGGATATCAAATTGATAAAATTTTAAATACTTAAATACTTAAATAATTTTAAGTACTTTGAGAAGGATTCGCTCTATATTACTCAAAATTTTGGAATATTGACAAATTTTAGGGGTATGTTAACCCATTCGGGCATAAAAACTTTATAAGAAAAAAGATTTCTTAATCAAATTAAAAATAAAATTGAAAAACAAAAACAAAACATACAAATAAATTTTCAAAAAGACTACCCTTAAGCTATATAACAAAAGATTTTCAAGGGGGGTGAAGATGACAGACTGACCTGAAAAGTCTGGTGCGATGGCAAGTAGAAATAGAGCAAGGAAAGCTACGGCCAATGCCATGACAGAACGGAGCAGAGGCTACAAGCCAAATGACAGCTCCATCAGCATGAACGTCTGCACTTATAGTCAAGCTGAGGGGGTACCATCTCCAGCCATGCGCCCGCCTGTACATCAAAACACAGAATACGGAACCGAAGAAGAGATCTACCCTCACCACCACGGGCAGTCAGGTCGAGAGGGGGGGGGGGGCTCTTCAACCACCCCACACTGAGAAACATAAAAATCGTTCTTTTATTATATATTTCCTCTTTTTTGACAGAAAAATACTGTGTTCCTAGTTTTTTAACAACTATTTAAAAAAAAAAATTATACCTATTTAAATAAGCAGTTTTTTCCACAAATTTTGCTGTCACTAAAATTTGGGTCCAGGCGCGCGCCTAGTCCGCCTCTTCGTAAATACGGCCCTGATCTAATTAATCAAAATAAATATCTATTTAACTATTATCACAGGGGAACAGTGTTTGTTCCCCGAGTATTTGAAGCTATTCCTGGGTATTTGTATAGCGCTGATTTCAAAAATGCCATCAATTTTGACCCATCACGTCCAGTTTTAGAGCTATAGAGAAAATTAAATTTTAATAGAAAATGTACTCTAAAGCGGCTCTTATTTTGAATTACCTGGCGACACTCCTTAAAAATATGCAGATAGTTTTTTTTTTTTATTTATTTATTTATTTTGCTCGATTGGCCGGTGGCCATTGGGCTAAAAAGTTTACAAAATGTATACAATAAAAATATAAAAAGTAAAAATAAGCCATGCAAATACAATATTAAAAACAATCTCAATACAATACCAAAACAAAATCAAACCAATATAAATACAATATTAAAACAAAATAAAAACAATATTAATACCATACAATATCAAAACAAAATAAAGGCGAAACTGTAGAAATTATTTTTATGCAGATAGTTATAATACATATAAATTTTAAGTTTCAGCCCAAACGGATATCATTTAGACTTGTCGTAAACGGCTAAAAGTTCAGAAAAATCGAATTTCTTTAAGTTTTTTTTTTTTTTTAACACCCCTAATAGACTAAATGCAAAAAACATATTTTTATGATATTCTATAGTTCTTTAGTTTTCCAAAAATTATTCATTCGTGAAAATCTGTTAACAATTAACGAAATTATAAGCATAACTGTTATCAGTCTGGTAAAAAAACACTTTGGCTGCCTATCTTTTAGGCGCTTTGCTCTCTCTCGACAGTAGAGTTCATAGGTAGTTCAATTTCGATAATAATTAATAGATTTTCACGAATGAATAATTTTTGGAAAGCTAAAAAATTATAGAATATAGTAAAAATATGTTTTTTTGCATTCATGGATCGGAAAAATTGTATTAGGGGTGTCCAAAGTAAAAAAAAAAAACTTAAAAAATTCGATTTTTCTAAACTTTTAGCCGTTTGCTACATGTCTAAATGACCTCCGATTGGGCTGAAACTTAAAATTTATATGTACTATAACTATCTGCATATTTTTAAGTGGTTGTCTTAAAATTCAGGATTCAGAATAAGAGTTTCACACCTTAGAGCACATTTTCTATTAAAATTTTATTTTCTCTATAGCTCTAAAATTTTACGTGATGCGGCGAAACTGATGGCATTTTTGGAATAAGCAGCCCAAATACCCAGGAATAGCTTCAAATACCCCATCAACAAAAAAAAGGCCTTTTTGTTCCCCTGTGTTAATTATAACGCTATAAGCAAAATTATTCATATTTTAAAGGGCTTTTTCGGCATCTGAAGCCATTTTAGACCCATTCTTTATTTATTCAATTAATAGATAAATAAAATCTTATAATTTATGATTGAGCAACAATAAGAATTTTAATAAAATTGAAATATTTTAATTGAAAATAATATGATTTCTTTCTAAGTTTATAGTGGCGTATATACTATTATATATTAATCGATTTAGAATTTATGCTTCATAATCTTATAAAAGGTAATATGATCCGCTCGTTTCTTTTGGCATTTTTTTTCTCTTCTAAAGCTCATCTGTACGGATGGTCACACACTATTTGATACACGATCATCCTCACCTCTAACTGTATGCGTCATTAAATGGTCTTGGCAAAAAATCATGACAGCTATTGAAGATAAATAAATAATCTCTTTCAAAAGTTATAAACAAATCATAGAAGATAGGCATAAATAATATCCGCTGTAAATATTAAATTTTTTTTTTTCAATAATTTCAAACAATAGTTGTATTTTTGATTGATATAAGGAGTGGATTTAAGAAATTAAGCGACCTTCATATTTAGCCTTATCAAAATATTTTTTAAAAATTTTTTCCGAATTGTCTAAAATTCCTCCTGTTAAGGTGACTGGACAAATTTAAAAGCTTTCAGTTGTTGAAAGGGAAATTTAAAAAAAAAAAATATTAAAAATCATCTTTCTTTAAATGATGTGTAAAGTCATGAATTCAATCATTACATTTTTTTATTTATCATTATATTATTAATCCTATATAGAGTATCTATATATATAATTCACTAATGGCCGTCTGTCTGTCTGTCTGTCCGTCTTCTTCTTCGTCTGTCACGCTCTATTTAGGCAACTTCCCGTTGGAATTTTGAAATGAAATTTTTTACGCATAAAGAGGACCTTCTCGGGATTACAGGAAAATTATTTTCATCCCGAAATTCCCATAACTTTTTGAGTTATTAATTTTTAAAGTTACGATTTCTCCCATAGGAAATGTATAGAGAAATATTTATGTATTCTTTTCATTTGTGTATTCTATGAATGTAAACAAATCCTCAAGCAGGCTCTGGATTGGAATAGGTAGTAATTCTTTTCTTTTCATTAGTAAGAAGCAAAGGCGAGGGTCCGCCGCAGGCGGGCCCGAGCCAGCTGTCGGGGGGTCCAGGGGGCGAAGCCCCCGTCTAGATGCAAAGGCGGGCGCCTCGGGTTCTCATAATTAAGAAAAGGCGAGGGTCCGCCGCAGGCGGGCCCGAGCCAGATGGCGGGGGGTCCAGGGGGCGAAGCCCTCCTGTATAGATGCAAAGGCGGGCGCCACGGGTTCTCATAATTAAGAAAAGGCGAGGGTCCGCCGCAGGCGGGCCCGAGCCAGCTGGAGGGGGGGTCCAGGGGGCGAAGCCCCCGGCTAGGCGCGAAGCCCGCCGAAGGCGGGCGACACGGCTAGTACAGTATATAATTGCAGACTGTCAATCTCTCCGTCTGTCCCGTCCTGTTTCACGTTGAAATTTCGAAATGAAATTTGATTCTCTTTTTGAGTTCCTTGTGGAGAGTCAAGAAAAAATACTCGGATCTCCAAAAATCCATTTGGGTTCAAAAATATTTTGGAAATCCAGAATTTTCCCATTAGTAAACCCGCTGATAGGCGCCAAGTCCTCAAGAATCCAGAAGTGAATCTGCTTTTATTAAGATCTAAAACCATATTTTACTTAATATCGTCCTATTAATGAACAAATTTATACAAGCAAAAACTAGTGCGATTTCGGCTTAATCTCCCTTTTTAAAATTGAATTGTGTTCAATAATAAATTTAATAGCCCCCCCCCCTCCCCTTCTGACAAGTTCACTGATTTTCGATCATTTTTCTTCTTAAAGATGTTTTAAGCCTCCTTTGTCTAATCTTCTTAAGTAGCGCTTGTTTGGAGTTTTTTTTGGAGGGGAGGAAGGGGGGATATGTTCATGTTTATTCTTATAATATAATTGTTGCTTAAAGATTTTTTTAATTCAACATTTCAATTAACAATTTTTCATAAAGTTTATCCTCATGAAAGTAAGAAAATCTGAAAGATTATTTAAACATTATTTTACTGACCGCACCCCACTTCACAGATAAATTTGACTCAGAATTTCGCCTTTCTTTTCCTATAATCTTTAGAAGGAAATCTTTGAATTTTATTTAAGGTGCGCGTCTCGGGGTGCTAATTTTGGGAGTTTCGAGCGGCCACAATTTTGAAGCTATCGAAATTTTTTTTTAATTAAAGCTATTTAAAATATCTACAATTTATAGAAGCCCTTTTTTTGATTTTCGAAAAAATAAATTTTTTTTAGATTAATCGCATTAAATAAAAGATTCAAGGGATGATAATTAGGCAGCCAAACACAAAAAAACAAAATTTTTTAATTTTCTCTGTCGACGTTTCGAACGCTCATCGCGCTCATCATGAGTTAATCAAAATTAAAAAATTTTGTTTTTTTGTGTTTGGCTGCCTAATTATCATCCCTTGAATACATTCACATCAGCCATATCCAGTTATAATCACTACATTAAATAAAAGATATTTTTAAAAAATCCGCTCTATAACTTATATTGTAGATAATTAAATTAGTAATCATTGTGTTAAAAAATAATTAATTTTCTACCCTTAATTAATTAGCTGGAAACTTTAAAATGAATAAATCCCTTGTATTCCTATGGGAAAAACTAACGCCATCTCTTGCCGCCTCCACTCAATCGTATTTTAACGGCTTTTCGAAACTTTTCGCCCCTTAAGAAGATATCAAAATTTTATGTTATTTATTAGAAGCAAACTCTAAGTTAACTTCCCCTTCACTTTGCACCCAGTCAATTCTTACTATATAGGTATAGAGCATTCTCTCAATGAAACAGTAAAACTCAATGCGAATGATTCTTTGTATATATACGTAGTTAGTATACTAACTCAACTTCAAGTGTCTGTCAATGACTTCCCTAATAGCACCCAAACAGGAGATCAATTATATTTTTCTCAAAAACAACAAAATATAAAAAATATATTTGATCTTAAAAAATTTGTCCAAATCATTTACGACTATGCCTCTTTGTAAAAATTATTTCTATTTATTTTGAATTTTACGGAACGAATCAATCATCTTCGGGTAAAAGCATTAAGTTTCTTTTGAATGTCATAAAAATGGAATCTCCTTCTTTGTTACTACTTGTAACAAACATTCCCACTATACTTAAGAAATGAATCATTTAAATTAATTAAAACTATACTGGAATATCTTCAATCCATTGGTGTTGATTCCTTAGAAAGAATTAAATATTTTTTACTTTCTCTTACCTCTATATATGTTAATATATATATATATATATTTAAGAGAGAAAGTATTGAATTCATGTCAAAAATTCGATGTCGAGATTTTAATGAATATACACGTTTTGATGTTCCCTGAATCCAAAAAAGTGATTATCGCGACATAGTCTGTGTGTGTATGTGAACAAAATATTTCAAGAACGAAAAGAGCTAGAAGGTTGAAATTTTATATTTTGGTTAGGTACCCCTCTGGCACGTGACACGAAGATTTTGAACAAAGTCGGCCAAATGGTACTAGTATTTACTGATGTACTTTTCAGTTTTTTTCGATTTTCACAAAATTCGCTCCAACTATTTTGATTAAAATTCAATTATTTTTTAGATGCTCTTTAAAATGTATATTCTCATTTTGTCATTGAAATCTTCTGGAGAGCACTTTACTCTTGTACTTCATAGGAAAGATAGGAGAAATGGTTGCATCTAAAAAATAATTGATTTTTGCATTTTAATCAAAATCGTTGGAACGAATTTAAAGAAAATCGAAAAAAACTGAAAAAGTACATCAGTAAAGTACTAGTACTTTTTGGCCGATTTTGTTTAAAAGCTTCGTGTCACGTCCCAGGGGGGTGCCTAACTTAAAAATAAAATTTCAACCTCCTAGTTCTTTTCGATCTTGAGATATTTTGTTCACAGACGGACACACAGACACACAGACCATGTTGCGAAAACCACTTTTTTGGATTCAGGGGACCGCAAAATGTGTATATCCATCAAAATCTCGACATCGAAATTTTGGCATGAATCCAATACTTTCTCTCTATAAATATTAACATATATAGAGGTAAGAGAAAGTAAAAATATTTTCTATACGCGAATTCCTATTTTGAAATAAATAAATAACAGCTGACAAACTTGTTGGCAGGTCCTCTAGTTTTTTTGTTTCACGGTTGGCCGGTGCCCAAAAAAGACTTTTTGGAGCCAGGTCAGTCATCCAAGAAAAGCAAAACTTGACGTATTTATACTGAACTCTATGTTACCACTTGGTAGATTTTTTTTTTTATTTTATTTTGCTTGGAGCCGGTTGGCTGACTCTGTTTACTATACGTGGATGCGTCTTAAGATGTCGAAGAGGTCATCCACCTGAAGACGTTCCGTCGCAGACCGAAATCTCACTCGGAGGTGAGGGAAAGAAGGGAAAATGATGAGGATGTTGATGATGATGATGATGCTTGGAATCATTAAGCAGACATTTTTAGCGGTCGATGCTTTGGACTCCAGTAGGAAGACAAATTGAGAGAGGAGAAAAAAAATCGAAACGCTATCACGGTCTGTTAGCTCTGATTTCCTGCAGAAATAAATAAATATGATTTAATTAAAAAAAAACCAATAGTGGAACAATTGAAGGGCGGAACATCTTTCACATTAAAAAAAAAATCATTTGAAAATGATTCATCATAGTAAATACCAATCGAAATCATTAGAGTCATTTTTGAAAAATTTGCAAAAATAAAAAAATACAGACCCACATTAAATTGCAAGGTTAAGCAAGTCCTCATAGGGGAAATCTTGGATGGATAAAACATTAACACAACCATCCAGTAGTAGGGCATGTTGAGCGTAAATCGACAGATCCGTGGTGCGACTTCCGGCGGTACCTACATTTTTCACTTGTTTAAATTAATAAATACTTGGTTATATGTTTTTCATAATTACTTCATGGACCAACACATGATATATATAATTCTTTATTTATTAACACAACCATTTAAAAGGACTGTTTGTTGGTGTACAATCTTTATAAAAAATCTGGTGTGACTGTCGCACATCACACTTTCCCTTACCTTCGGTAATCGAAAGTTGTGTTCTGTGCTTGTCACACCCAGTGGCAGATCCAGAGGTGTTTTTCGGGGGGGGGGGGTAATCTGGATTGACTGGTCGCACAGCACACTATTTTTTCTTAATTTCGGTAATTTAAAGACGCATTCTGAACTTGTTTGCCAGGATATAAATACAAATCAAATTTTTAAGTATTAATTTTTAAAATTTTACTTTAAAAATACATTTTTTTTCGAAAAAAAGTATTTTTTTCAAATCTCAGGGGGTAATTACCCCCTTTATTCCCCCCTTGTATCCGCCCTTGGTCACACCAGATTTTTCGTGACGACATAGTTTCCGCCGATGTATTAGAATTTAAGATGTAAAATTTATAAGTATGGGAAAATATTTATATTTTGTTACCATGACAACCATTTCTCCTATCTTCTCTATGGGGTACAAGAGTAAAGTGGTATTCAAAAGATGAATATGAATGAGAATATACATTTTAAAGAGCATCTAAAAAATAATTGAATTTTAATCAAAATTGTTGGAGCGAATTTTGAGAAAATCGAAAAAAACTGAAAAACTACATCAATAAAGTACTAGTAGTAAAGTAATAAAGTACTTTGGCCGATTTTGATTAAAAGCTTATTGTCACGCTCCAGGGGGGGGAGGGGGGTTCTAACTTAAATATAAAAATAAAAAATAATTTTTTTTTTAATTTATCCAAAAAAGGAATATTAATTTAAATTGTTATAAATCATCATCAAATGGCCTATGTACAGTGAGGGGCAATATTAAGTCCCACCCATGTATTTTCCACTTGTGATTATTTCATTGTTTAAAAAAAATATTATATATTTTTTAATGGAAACTTTCATTGTTCAAACCTAGAAAATTTATAAAGATTTTCATTTACTTTTATAAAAATAATGAAATAATCACAAGGAGAATACGCATGGGTGGGACTTAATATTGTCCCTCACTGTACATATAATAAATAAATTATTACTGTTATGATTAAAAAATTTTCATGATTTTTAATATTAATTTATGCATACAAAATGAGGACACCGTTCTAATCACCCTGCAATTTGAGAGTGGCTTTATAAAAATAAAAAATCTGGTGTGACTGGCGCACAGCACACAACTTTCTCTTACCTTCGGTAATCGAAAGTTGTGTACTGTGCTTGTCTCACCAGATTTTTTGTGTCGACATGTATTTAGTTGCCGACAGTACGGTACATTCGATTTTCAAGATGTAAAATATATAAGTATGGAAAAAATATTTATATTTTGTTACCATAGCAACCATAGGAGAAATTCCTATCTTTCCTATGAAGAACAAGAGTAAAGTGGTCTTCAGAAGATTTCAATCACAAAATGAGAATATACATTTTATAGAGAATCTAAAAAATAATTGATTTTTGAATTTTAAAAAAAATCGTTGGAGCAAATTTTGAGAAAATCGAAAAAAACTGAAAAAGTGCATCAGTAAAGTACTAGTACTTTTTGGCTGATTTTGTTCAAAAGCTTCGTGTCACGTCCCATGGGGGTGCCTAACTTAAATATAAAATTTCAACTTCCTAGCTCTTTTCGTTCTTGAGATATTTTGTTCACAGACACACAACAGACAGACACACAGACAGACACACAGACAGACAGACCATGTCGCGAAAACCACTTTTTTGGATTCAGGGGACCTCAAAACGTGAAGATCCATCAAAATCTCGACATCGAATTTTTGACATGAAACCAATACTTTCTCTCTCTATATATTAACATATATATAGAGGTACGAGAAAGTAAAACAAAATAAGCACTTGAGAACAGGAATTTTTCTTATTAATTTATATAAGTTTATAGACCTATACTTAACTAAACTATATATTCATTGTCAAAAAAAATGCGAAAAATAATTTCCCATGTTGTCAATAGCATTCCTTCACAAACATGTTCATATAAGTCCAAGACCTTTCTTAACTATTGTGATTTAGTGACGGGACAAGGTCAAGGCCATTAATTAAAAAGTGAACAAATTTGATGATTTTTAATAAAATAATAACATTAAGTTGTTTTTTCTAAATTGTATTCACTAAATTTAAAAGTGAGCAAATATTAAATATAAATTCCAAATTATAAACTAATTGGACTGCTTTTATTTTGACGAGCCCGTCTTTTGAAGTCGTTATGCGAAACTTCGCTCGTTAAGCGAATCATTCGAAGAAGAGAAGAGATGATAGTGATTTTACAGATTTATTTAGATTACCATATTTATGGAAAATATTTCAGTCTTTCACTTTTTTTTAACCCAAAATTAAAATAATCTTTAATTTCTAATAATATATAATTTATAGTCTAACATTTAATTATCATAATTAAATTACTGTAGTCTCCTTCAATCAAATTCAAATAGGGCTACTAATTTTAAAGCAATAAATGCAAGTAATGAAATTTAATTTACATAAAATCAAGTTTATACAAAAATCAAAAGTGAATGAACTTACCATTTCAATTCAACAGTTTTATTACAATATTACTTGTTTATATTTTTACTTTCTCTTACCTATATGTATATGTTAATATACATATTATATATATATAGAGAGAGGGGTAGTATTGGATTCATGTCAAAAATTCGATGTCGAGATTTTGATGGATATATACGTTTTGAGATCCCCTGAATCCTTTTTTGAAACACTTTCCTGAAACACTTTTTTGTGTTTTTCGTGACATGATCTGTCTGTAAACAAAATATCTCAAGAATGAAAAGAGCTATGAGGTTGAAATTTTAAGTTAGGTACCCCCCTTGAGACGTGACACGAAGCTTTTGAACAAAATCGGCCAAAAAGTACTAGTACTTTACAGAAGTACTTTTTCAGTTTTTTAGATTTTCTCAAAATTCGCTCCAATAATTTTGATTATTCAAATTAAAAAATCAATTATTTTTTAGATGCTCTTTTAAAATGTATATTCTCATTTTGCCATTGAAATCTTCTGGGAGCACTTTACTCTTGTACTCCATAGGAAAGATAGGAAAAATATTTTCCCATACTAATAAATATTACATCTTGAATGTTAATATATCGGCGAAAAATAAAATTATATTTCAGCCTATTTATCAATTTTATATTAATAAAAAAAATATATAACTTAATTATTTTACCATTTTTTTTTTTTTTTTTTTTTTTTTTCAAAACTTTGAGGCGGGCAAATGCCCCCTCCCCCTCTCCAAATGACGTCCCTCCTTGAATGAAGGTAACTCCAATGAGAGGAAGCCTTGAATTTAATCAACTTAAAGCAGAATAATAGTTAACTAAATGGACACGCGAGGCGCTACTTACCGAGAGCGCCGTCAAGTTAGATAATATCTTTCCGTAAAGAGATAAGGCTTGCCTATTCTCTAGGGGAAATCGGGATGCAGAGAATTAGAAAATTTATTTAAGCTTCTTGCATAATTGACACGAACTATCAGTTGAGTAGAAAGCTAAAGGAACTTATTCTAGAGTATAACAAATACATTTATTTGGAAACAAATTTGATTCTTCCATTATTCCAAAAAATGATGTCCATACAAAAAAAAAAGGTATCAAATAAATTTCTTTCAACAAGTCTTTTTAAATTTGGATCTTTTATTACTATTAGGAACCGACCGAATATTCGGTTTCGGCCAGTTTCGGCCAAAAAGTAGCCGAAACTTTCGGCCGGCCGAAACCTGAGTCTGAAAAGATGGGATGAGACTCGCATGAAAAAAAAGGTCAAATGATTTGCACTTGAGGGAGAAAAAAAAATTTAGTCTTCCTAAAAAAAGGTAAAATGATTTTCACGGGAGGTGAAAAAAATTTCAAAAAAAATATACATTTTTTATAAGAATTAAAAGTTTCGGTTTCGGTTACGGTTTCGGCCGAAACTAAGGCCGAGGCCGAATATTCGGTTTCGGTTTCGGCTGAAAATCTTGTTTCGGTCGGACCCTAATTACTATATCAGTGAGAAGGAAATGAAAATAATTAAAATTTATTTTAATAATTTATTATGAAACAGATTATTTATTTTATCTTAATATTTTACATTATTTATAAAAAATATTCATTTTGGTATCACAATTTTAATGTCACTTGTATCTGTTTTTGTTTATGAAAAATTTTTCAGTCATAAAAGTCATTATTTTTATTAAAACATAAAAAAAAGAATTTCATTTATTTAATTAATGATGACCGAAGCCCCCTCCTAAAAAATTTAACAAAATTTATTAAAATTTGTAAGCTTACAAATTAAAAAACACTTTTTTTGGATAGTTTACCAAACGAACCGGAACTGGAACTTGAGCTTGATGAGCTAAAACTTCCGCTTCCTCCGAAAGATCCAGAAGAAGAAGAACTCTTTGAGAAAGAATTACTTTTTCCTGATCCAAATGAACCTGAAGAGGAAGATGATTGGCTGGATGAGCCACTTCCGCCCAATCCACCACCTCCAATCAAACCTGATAATATATAATAAATAATGTTATTAAAAGGGTTATTTTTCAAAAATTAATTATCTGATCCTACCTCCGCCACCGCCATGTCCTCGGCCTCCACCTCCGAATCCACCTTTAAAATAAGAGAATTATTTTATTTTTTTTAATCTCTTATGTCGCAAAAAAAAAATAAATAAAATAAAAACAATCACATAATATTTCATTATTCAAATTTTGAAAACTTATTTTACCGGAACGCTTATTCCAGGTTAATAGGCCTAAGCCTATCATGCCAAAAGAAATTTTATTTATCAATACCTTAATTTACCAAATTATTTAAATTTTAAAACTCTATTCTTACCTCCTCCACCTCCATGTCCGCCACCTGATCCTCCAAATCCACCGCCACCTCCTTTAATTAAAAGAAAACTATTAATAAATCTCCAATTATTTTGATATTTTCGAATTTCTATTAAAAATTATATGTTACCTCCTAGTCCACCATGTCCACCGCCGCCAAGTCCACCGCCGCCGTGAGCACCGCCGCCATGACCACCGCCTCCATAACCACCACTACCTCCTGTGAATGACAATTTTTAATAATTTTAAATTCTCTTTCTTAATTTAAAAGAAAAAGAAAAAACAACTAACCGCCACCATATCCTCCCCCGCCGGCGTTGACCAGAGCTCCACTATGTCCTCCTCCGCCTCCTAAGCCACCTCCATGACCGCCCCCAGATCCACCTCCAAATCCTCCTGAAATATTTTATAAAATTTATAGTTATTTATAAAAAAAAAAATTACCAATTATCTGCTTAATACTTGATACTAACCACTTCCAGCTCCTCCATAACCACCGCTTCCTAAAAATAGAAGAATTTATTTAAAATTTTATTGTTAGCTAGTAAAACAAATTATTCTCAAGAAGCAATCTTAAATTTCATACCTCCAAATCCACCGGAGCCTCCACTTCCGTGTGCACCAGCTCCTCCACCTCCGTGTCCACCAGCTCCTCCACCTCCGTGTCCACCAGCTCCTCCACCTCTGTGTCCACCAGCTCCTCCACCTCCGTGTCCACCAGATCCTCCACCTCCATGTCCGCCGCCACCAAATCCACCAGATCCTCCTCCTCCATGTCCACCGCTTCCGCCTCCAGCTCCACCAAATGAACCAGATGAGCTAGATGAGCCTGATTGTGAGCCTGAACCTCCGAAACCTAAAAAGAGTGATAAAATAATTTTATTATTAGCCTATATGGAATATCTGAACTTGGATTTGATTCTCGAGGGTGTCAAGTTTGACTTGATATATAAATAACAATTGTAATTAAACATATCTCATGGAATAAATTATGAGATTTTTTAAAAAGATATTTTTCTTCGACATATGGACTTTCAAGATACTAGAATATTTAATTAGGATATTTATGGTCCAGATATATTTATTTATAGAGAAAAGTAGATTTATAGCTGAATAAAAGTTATTGATGAGTAGCAGGATGAAGAAAGAAAAGCAGCTAGTATTTATTTCATTTTAAAATTTATCTTCATCCTTGCTATGCTGTAGCTCTGAAGATGGTCTCGACCGAGACCGAAACGTTAGCCTAATGGGTATTAAATAAATGAAATAAATACTAGCTGCTTTTCTTTCTTCATTCTGCTACTCATCATATTTATTTATAATTGGTATCCAATTTGATCTAAATAAATATTCATCGGATTCCCTGGAATCCGAACCCACACTTTTTGACTTTAAGATTATTATTGACATTTGTATTTCCAAAAAAATTCTTTATTTAACAATATTTGTTATTCAATACCAGGTCATTAAATAATTACCTCCAGAGCCGCCTCCGCCTCCGCCGCCACCATGGCCTCCACCTAATCCACCTCCTGTAAAAAAATTATATTTTTAAATTTCAATGTTTATTAAATTAAATATAAAATTTATTATGGTTATAATAATAATTACCTCCACTATGTCCACCACCGGCGCCGCCATAGCCTCCAGAACCACCACCAACTAGAACAAGAAAAATAAATACAATATATTTGTTAAAACAAAGGGCATTTGTTTTTGAGGCTCAGGATCTCTGGAGATTGAGAGGATTGAACCCATCATCTCTAATTTATTTTGAACATTGAAATGCAATTCACTTGCAGCAGAAATATATTTTTAAAACGATCTAATGTGAGTGGTAAATAGATTAGAGTTGATGGAGTCATTTGCCAAAAGATACTTGGCTGCATCTTCGATCCACTCTAATAAATTTAAAAATAATTTATTTAATCAATATTAATTTTAATATGTTTACCTCCTCCAGCTCCGCCGTGTCCACCGCCGCCTCCCAAACCTCCTCCATGACCGCCTATAAATAAAATTTAAAATGGTAGTTTATCAGATGTACAGTATTTATTTAATTAAACATTTAAAATACTACATACCTCCTCCGGAACCTCCAAAACCACCACCGCCTAAAAAAATAATTTTTTTTTTTTTAATTTTGATTTTTACACAGAAATAAAACAATTTTATCTTAAAATATTTTTACCTCCTTCAACAACTTCATAACCTCCACCTAAGAAAGGAAAAAAATTCTTATTAAAATCATTGTTTACTTAAACACCTACAAATGAATGAATTTAGAATAAATAATTACCACCTCCTCCGCTAGAACCTCCAAATCCACCACCGGCTAAAAAAATAAATAATATTTAAATAAAATTTATCATTATTATTACTAGAAATTTGTTAAATTTTTTTTAAATTACTCACTTCCTCCATGACCACCTAAAACAAGAAAAAAATGAATTATATTTTGCAAGTGGTTAATTTATTATTTATGAATATTAATAATTACCACCACCGTGTCCGCCTCCAGTACCGCCTCCTAAACCAGCTCCGCCACCTAAACCACCTCCGCCTCCATGACCGCCTCCGGATCCACCTCCGAAAGAGCCAGAAGAGCTTGATGATCCAGATCCTGATCCGCCAAAGCCTCCACCAGCACCACCATGTCCACCGCCTCCACTTCCTCCTAATCCACCTGTAAAATTTCATTTTATAATTTTATAAATTGAAAGAAAAAATGAATCCAATACTTTCTCTCTATATATATATTACATATATACATAGGTAAGAGAAAGTAATAACTATTCTATTAATAAATATAAATACTTTTGGTGGTCCATTTTCTTTAATGATTTTTATGTAATTAAATTTGCTAGGAAAAATGAGCACTGCAGCTTGTTTTATTTCATTTTTATTAAAACCAGGGCCTACGTTTTAATAAAAAAGAAATAAAAACTAGCTGCATTGCTCATTATTTCTATCAAATTTAAATACGAGCATTCAGCTATATACCTACTTTTTTCAAACAACTTTTATATTTTTATTTTGCCCTCTCTTTTATATTTAAAACCTAATTATATTATTCACCTGTATAGCCACCTCCTCCTAGAGCACCTCCGCCTCCATGTCCTCCGGCTCCACCGCCTCCTAAAGCTCCACCTCCGCCGCCGCCGCCCCCGTGGCCACCGCCGCCATAGCCTCCTAAAATAACAATTTATATATAAATTAAATCTCCTTTGACTGAGAAGTTATAGATAATGACAATGTCAATATTTATAACTGTAAAAGCTAAGGGGTAAGGGTTCAGATCCCAGGCAGACCAATGAAAATTTATTTAAATAACTGGAATAAATACTGTATGTCTGTATAACTGATTGGAATTTATATTTTAAAAGTTTATATGACCCAAGGACTAAAAAAATTTTTTTTAAGGTGTAAATGTGACAGAACATTCATAATAAAATATTTCAATATTTAACAAGTCTAATTAAACTCTACAAAATTCTTTATTATCAGGACAGGATTAGGTAAATGTAGGCAGCCAGCAAAAAATAAAAAAAATTATTTAAATATCGTCGACGTTTCGGGAACGCATCGCTCCCATCTTCAGTCTTTCATTCTTGGTCAGTGGTGATGTTTCGGGCCCATTTATACACATAAAAATAATGCCCAGGCACTTATTACAATTCTCGTATACAATTAATAATACATTATTGTTATATTTTTGTATGAACCAACATGTTTCTATCTATATCGTCCTGAAGATGGGAGCGATGCGTTCCCAAAACGTCGACGATATTTAAATAAAGTTTTTTTTATTCTTTCCTGGTTGCTGCCTACATCTATCTAATCCTGATAATTACCACTCAGCCATCCAATTTCTTCTGAAAATTCTTTATTTCTTATTAAAAATTTTTCCTGTAAGGTTCGTTAATAAATGAATGAGAATTAAATATCCAATTTAAATAATAATAAAAAAAAGCAAATCAAATTAAATAAATTGCGAGGTACCTCCGCCAAGGCTGCCTCCGCCTCCACAACCACCTCCGCCGCATCCACCTCCACCAAGGCCTCCATCTCCTACTAAACCTCCTTTAATTCCAGCTCCACCACCTGCGGAACTTGAACTTGACGCTCCTGATTTAGATCCACTTCCTCCAAAACCGCCTCCAAATGAAATGCTACTTGCATCTGAACCTAAAAGAAGGAAAATTACAATCAAATATCTGGGCCATGATATACATGTATTACAAATAACGTTAGCTATAGAAATTTGGTTACTGAAAAGTTAGAAATTTAAAGTTAACAAGTAAACCCCATACTCCAAAAAATAAGTTAAAATTTATTTTTTTAGGGAAGGGGAGTATTAATCAACATCTACTCTCGACGTCCTTGAATATATATTATTAATTTTAGTAACCAAATTATTACGTTCTAATGAAGGTATTTTTCATTAAGTAGAGGCTGTTTGTTTTTCAAATATAACATTTGCGTTTTCTATCATATCCGGAGACAAAAAATTACTTGTATCCCCAAAAACACCACCATAAAAAATTTACGAAAACCCAACTTATTATTTTTTGAATTCAGAAATGTTAAAATTTATTTGATATTGATCGATGGAATTCAAATAGAGGCCAAGTATTCAAATGCAAATATACAGAAGGTCTATATTTCATTTTGATTTGGATTTTTTTTATTTAAGATCTTTTTTGGCATCGGAGCGCCATTTAGACCCTTGAAATAAATTTTGAGGCCTGGGTCGGCATGCGAACCCGCGACCTTTGGTACAAATGACCAGCACGCTAACCACTACACCAAGGCCCGAAGGCAATTTTTATTCCCCCTTTCGAATTTAATGAAATATATATTTTTTTTAATTAGCTCACATATCTAAAATAAAAAAAAATATCTGTATTCTATTTTACTAATGTTTTATTTATTAAATATTCAGATTCTTTGAAATAAAAAGAATAGATCTACATTCATACATATACTTTTTTTTATTTCATTTAAGGTACAATATTTTTCGGCATCTAAGGCCATTTAGATAAAAATATTATTAATAAAAATACTTACTACTACTGGAAATGGATTTTCCTGCACCTCCATAACCACCATCTAGAAAAAATTATTAATTAAATTAAAACCTTGAACTAATATATAAGAATACAGATCTAAACGGATTAAGATTTTGAGTTCAGAGGGTTGCGAAACCCTACGCGTATCTGATGATCACTAGCGGTCCCAGGGTGGGGATAGAATCAAAGTTTTCTTAGCGGAGGGGGGGGGGTACAAACTTTTTTCTTTAAAATTCACTTACAAATGGGTATCTCAAATTTGGCCAAAAGATATTTAATTTAATTAAAATTTGTTTAAATACTAGTAGATATATTTTGAAATATTTTCTTAGAATAAAATAAAATTTAAAAAAAAATCAGAGCCCTTGAGGGAGGGCGGAAGGGGGCGCAGCCCTGGAGCTGAAGGGCCCAGAGCCTTCCCCCTCCCTTACGACAGAAGAAATATTAATATTATGATTTTACTCATACAAAAGTTGTTTTTTATTGCTCATTTGAATTCAGAATTGAAATATAATTAATCATTATTACTCGCATTTTCTACATAAAAAATTTCAGTCCCATCCCCTTTAAAAAAAATTCTGAAACCGCCACTGTTAATATAAATTAGAAATATGAGAAAATTAAAATTTAATTAACAATTTATTAATTAATTGTAGAATAATAACTTTTTATTTAAAATTTTTTTTTTAATTCCCCTTTTTCGGCTGCAGAGGCCATTAGGGTGTTATTTAAAATTACTTGACAGATTTTCATAGTTTTTTCATTGTATAGAGAATTTAACGAGGGTTTTATATATGTAAAAACTAAGGGAGTCTTGAGATAACATTTTTTAGAAATTTAGTTATTCAAAATAAATAACATATTTGATAATTAAATTTAAAATGAGAACCCCAAAAGAGGAAAGAACTCATTAAAAAAAAATTATACATTAATAATAGTAAAAGAAAAAAATATATAAAAGTTTTCGTTAAATAGAGAAGGGGATGATTACCTGGGAAGGCGTGAGCTCCAATGAGGAGGAGACAAGCGAGGGCGGCGGCGCCCTTCATTGCACCTGTCGAATTATTTGCACTCACTTTCAGATATAAATTTCCCCCTCTCTCAAATCTCTTTGTTTTGTAATCAAGCTCTGTCCCTGATCAACGATCAGGTACGAATGCCATCTCCCATCCACCAGGTGTGCTTTTTATATCTCCTCCTCTTCCCATTTGTTACCTCTTCCCATCGGCCTATATAGTTCGAGGAATTTTGCATGAGTTCCTCAAGGAACCTAAGACCGGGGAATTCCGTCTGATTGGATAGTCTGATAGTGAACAACACAACAACTCTTCACGATTCTTACAACCAATTACTATACTTGTTATTTTGATGAGGGATTTACTAACCATCTCAAGTTTCTCTTTTCTAAGGTAATATTAATTTATTAATTTGTTCTTTTTTTTTTGAAAAGGTGACATTTTATTTAATTATAAACTCACGCCATCTCTTTAGGGGGTAAGACTCTTGCTTAATCTAACCTGTCTAATTCTACCATTAATTTTTATTTTTTATGATGGAATTTTTTTTTTAGAAAATATAAGATTCTAGAATGTCGCAAAACTTTTTGGAGCTTTGAGTTTAGTCAACCAAACCAATATTTTTAAAATCAACAAATCATCTTTTTTTTTAATGCAACTGAAGTGGAAAAGCTACTTTTAAGACAACACTTCCGGCGGCTAAGCATTTTGGTTGCCTAAGCTCAAGGCTCCACATCAAGCAATTGTTGTACTGTACCACCATTGCTCTTAAACTGAGAAGTGCCCTCATTCTATCGAAAACACGCAAAAATTATTTTTATCAATAGAAATTTCTTGAGTTGAATGGGTGTAGATATTCAAATTGGAAAAAGGAACGGGAGCCTTCCCGGGAACAGCAGCCAGGTTAAATAAGAAACTTTATATTTCGTTGCCGACGTTTCGGGTGCTAGTAAAAATGTCAAAATTTAGTAGTTTAGTTAGAAACGCCGGCAACGAAATATAAAGTTTATTACTTAAACTGGCTGCTGTTCCCAGGAAGGCTCCTGGTTATTTTTATCTCTAATTTCCTACTCAAACCCGTCGGCTTGAAGTGCTTAATAAAACGAAATAAAACTAGCTGCAACTGCTCTTTCTTTCATCCCTTACTCAGCTAATCTCCTCAAACTAATACTTTAGATGAAGTTCAAAAAAAGCTCGTAATTCAAGAGTAAGTAACTTAACTCATGATGATCTATCTTACCATACGTTAAGAAACAATAAATCCCCTCACAAAAACTCATGGTTGCCGACTCCTGCTGTTTAACTTTTTTTTTTTTTTAAATAAAAGTTGTTTTAAAATGATAAAAACTTTATATTATTTTGTAACCGACGTTTCCAGCGTTCTTCACGTTTATCAGGTCAAATAAAATTATCAAAATCTTAGTAGATGGTTATCTGACAAACAATTTTTACTTTTTTCTTGTGTCTTGTAGCGAGTTAGTTATATTTAAATTTTATTTCGTTAAATTACTACGTATTTTAAGAGATAGGCATTTTGATTATTTTTTGAACAAAACTATTGTAATTTCTCCTCTTTTTAAGTCGTTTGTTGTCAAAAGCTGATGTGGTCTCTGTAGTTTGTTCCACAATCCTGTCTACAGGTTTACAGAGACTTTTTAGATTCCAAAAATCCGATTGCATAGCTAAAGAGAAAACGAAGGAAAGGTTTCTAAACACACACAATTTAATTTTAACAGCCAGTGTAAAAAATAAAATCATTAATATATGAATTTATTTCAATAAAAGTGGTCCCAGAAGGGCTCGGACCTTTTGGATAGAAAAAAAATTAATATTATGATTTTAATCATACAAAAGTTCTTTTTTAATGCTAATTGGAATCCGGAATTTTTTTTCCTTTATTAAATGGCCTCGGCCTGATCACCATTAGCGAATCCGAAATTAAAATATAATAAATCATTATTACTCTTCCCTCCTACTCCTTAGAACCGCCACTACTTAAAATAATGTTTTAAAAAATATCCCCAGTTAAGTCCCTAAAAAGTCATTCCTCTTAATACATTAGTATTAATTATATAATATAAATGAAATGTTTAATCGTAACTTTTCATTGTCCTTTGTTTAATTTAATACCAAACTATTATATCTATTGTGTATTTTATTCAAAATTCAATGGATCGAATTATTTCCTTTTTAAAAGGTGAAAGATCTCTTAAATTTGGAATCGCCATAAACAAGAACATAAAATATTTGATTAAATCTTCAATTCAAATTCTCGACTATTTGACCTTCAAGAAGGGTCTTCATGATTGCCATAAAGTCAATTGATAAAAGTAGTCAGAATATATTTTTCAAAGTAGGGGGGGGAGTTTTCAAAAGAATAAATATGTTTTTCTAAATTCCTTTATTTTTTTTGAGATTCACAGGGAGAGACCCCATCCCATGTCCTTTCTTGATGTAAGCCCGTCGAATAAATAAAATATTATAATTATAAATTTATTAACTACAAAATTCGTGTATTATTTTAAAATTTTACTAATTATTTGAATTCTAGTAATTTATACTGATGTTTGTTTGTATATTTTACTTTAACATTAATTCAATGAACAATTGCTAAATAATTTAATTTTTGCCCATTGTGTACTCATCAAGTTCCCAAGGGAACTCAACAAATTCATCCAAGCTTGACTAGAAGGGCACAAATAAATCGAAAATTGAAAAATTCTCGGAAATAAATGAAAATTGTAAATCCCAATCGTTTCGTTTCATTTAGAAATCTATAAAATCTAAATACCACTCAATTATCTCCTACCATTTGTCGGAATTTTAGAAAATTTTATCATGTTCAGTTCATTACCAAGAGACCTTCTAAGAGGGCATTTTTTTAAATTTCCTCCCTCACATCCCCATTAGGAAAATTGTAAATTTTACTATTTCAATTTTAAAACAGAAAGATATATTTTTTTTTGCTCTTAAAAATAATTTTAATAAATATATTTCGACGATTTTGGTGATTCAAACCATAATTTTTCAATGATTCTTAAATAACCCTTCCGCTTAAAATTTATTTATACGCCATCATTCAAAAAAACCTGTAAATTTATTATTTATTTTTTTCTTATTAGAATGTTAGCTTCATTTATTTATTGTCATTAAGATGACTCTGTTATTATTATTATTATTATAATTAAATTTCAAGGACTGAAGAGGTCACGTTTAAAGTGCCAACCTCCCCCACCTATTTTTATGTTTACCATACTTTTTAGCAAGTTTTGTTTCTATTTTCCGCCATAAATCCTCTTGTCAATTATTGTGTTTCTCTTTGATTATATCATACAGGTGATTTATAGTCTTTTTTTTACACTAATTGAGAATAATTCAAAAAAAGAAACCACTTATAGATCTCAGATTTTTGTTGAAAAGATTTTTCAAAATGTAAATTTTTTATATAGTTTATTAAAATTGTGCCATCAAGAAGTTTGTTAATTTAATAAAGAGAGATGCAATTCGAATGATGACCTTGACATTCATATAATAAACATACGGAAATTCCTTTTTGTTAAATTATCGTTATATATGAATTATGAAAATGTGTCCTAGAGGTTTTAATTTAATTATTACCTACAAAACGGGAAATTTTAAGAAATGTCATAAAATATTCCTATGACAAATAGTTGTTTATTTTACGAAGGTAATCATTTTCTACAAGGTCTCGAAATTATTTTCACTCCCTTTTGGGGAATTAGGAGAAAGTTTTAGTTAATTTTTAAAAAAATAATCTATCTTCTATCCAGACAAATACATTTCAAAAATTTGTGTAATCTATAAATAAATATAACTAATTAATAGTATATTAATCTCTGTATAATTAAATTGTTTACAGACCGATTGATAATTTCAAAAGCCAAATGGTGTGGGTTCGAATCCCATTCGGTCAGAAAAATATTTAATTAATTCAGTTAGATTTGAGCTGGTATAAATAAATGTGACTGCTCCTGGACCCGAATTTATACGGAGGCAATTTCTCCTCTCTATTCCATAAGATTATCCATTCACATATTGGCGTAGCCAGAAAGTTTTGATGGGGGGGAGGGGGGTTCAAGAAAATTTTTTCAAACATTTGAAAAATTTAAGATTATTTTAGGGTATTTATAAATCATTTTGGTTTTTTTTTTTAGCTAGAGTAAATTATTATATTTTACTTTCTCTTACCCTGTATTATAAAGCTTATTATCTAGTCATGGTTTAGGTCCCATGGAGGGGGGTTGAAACCCAACCCCCCCCTGGCTACGGCTATGCATTCACACCTCGCCAATTATTACGAAATGAAGGAGCAATAATTAAATATCCCTGTATAAGAAAAATTTTTTTTACTGGCTCTCTCATTTAATATGTATCCTGTCTTGAAGATGAGTGGCGTTTAGACAAGATATACCAGTAAATAAAAAAATTTTGGGACGAAATCAGTTTTTAATTTGCCTTAATTCATGGATAATTTTAACTTATTATTTTAATTAATAATATAAAGAGATAAGGGTCACAGGAAACATTCGTAGATATAATCTTCTATTAAAAAAGCTATGACTAACTGGTGTTTTCCTAATGAATTTATACGAATACATAAATATTTAATTAATAAATCAAGTAGTATGCAAATAATAAAATATAATAAAAATCTTTTATAATGCAAATAATAGATAGATGAATAAAAAAAAAAAAATACCAATATTTCATAAACAATTTAATATCAATTGATCAGTTGAAGTTTAAGATGTAGTTTTTTTTTTTTTTTTATAAAAATAGAAACCAAATCACCGCCCACATACGAATCGTAATATTTTTTTAAACCAAAGCAATTATTATATGGACCCTGTTACGCATTAGTGTGTCAAGCGCCACCTACCGAGTTTTGAAAAAATCAACATTAAAGTTTTTTGTTTTGATTGGATTATATATAATTTTTTTTGTCAATTGTGCAAGTAACATTAAATATAAATTTTTTTAGGACATATTTCATAAAAAATAAGTATTACTATTAATTATAGCATTTGAAACAATATTCCGTGCTTAACTCAATTTTCAATTTTTTTTGGCGCTTGACACACTATTGCATAACAGGGTCCATATATGCTAACAAGTGTAATAATACACACTTGATAATTTTTGATTGTTCCTATGAAGGTGGTGACGGGTTTAGGGTTGGTCGAATCAATTTCGATTTTAATCGATCTTTGAGCGTTGATTTTCGATTCAAACTCGAATCGATTCAGGGTTTTGAAAAAATTGAAAAAATCTATTTTTGACGGTCGATTTTCGATTTTACTTATGATTTTTGGTCCTCTGGGTTTGTTAAAACTTACTTTTAAAAAACACACTTTTTCTGAATTTTTTAGCATGATTTTAGGGGTCGCTACCACCCTTTAAAGTTTAGGTCTATTCAAATACATTGAGGGATTAGCCTTAATAGTCCAGTCGAATTAACTTTTTACCTGGGAAAGTATTCCGAAGTTAATGAAATTTTCACAGGTTATTTGGGGGTACCCTAGAATGTCTATCCTAAATCCTCGACCTCTAGGGCCCTGTGCTACCTTAGAAGGGGAGAGGGGTGCAAAAACCTCAAAAATTTTCATCTGAGCCCTGAGGCCCAAAAGCAAATGTTTTTTTATTTAAATATTTGGGGGCCTATACCGGCTCGAGGCCTGGAGGCGCAGCCAGACAGAATGCTCCCCGAAAGCGGGCTTTGCGTCGTCTAGTTTAATATATAGAAAGAAAGTATTGCGATCGTTACAAAAATTAAATGTCGAAATTTTGATGGAAATACACGTTTTGAAGGGCCTTAAGTAAAAAAAAGTAGGCTCCTTAAAATGGCGTGTGTGAATAATATATCTCAAGAAGCAAAAGAATAGCAAGTAATTTGGCAGGTGAGCACATAAACAGGTAGCATGCTGTTAATGAAGACAGGCTTTTTGCTGGCGGCGAGGTGAGCCAAGCGAGGCGGTAACCTTGGCCTCGAACAGATCACCTTTCCTGAACATCCAACCAACCCTTCTCTTCTTCATCCGCACTCTTCTTCTTGATTTCAAATCACAATCCTCATTCTTTTATATGAGCTTCTGTTAAAGCAAAGAGTTAATTTTTTTTTCCAGTTTTTGAAATGACGTAATTATCCGTAAACAGGTTTTATCCTTTAATCTTATTCTTCAAAATCGATTGAAAAATTTACCTTTAACAGAGCGATTTTAGATATTATCTCATTTCAAAAGAAATTTGCATTTTCCGTAATAAATTCTTAGTAGAGCTCATAACTGTTTGCTTGGAGACTTTAACGCTTGGAATTTGAACGCTTCTTGTTGATTTGCGGTTTTTGATAATTTTTCAGATAAGATGAAATGTAGATGACATCATAAGTCGTTATAATATAATCTTATGTATTTTCTTTTCTCTATTGGCCTTGAACGTGAATGTGATTCTATCAGCAATGAACTTGGAATATATTAAAATTTATTTGATTAATTTATTTTTAAACATAAATTAAATAATTTTTAATATTTTTATGATTAGACATAAAGAATTTTTTATTTATTTATTTGCCCCTTTCAGCCAAAGCAATTGGGTGTAAACATAAAGAATTGATCTTAATCCAAATTATATATTCATTTCCCATCTCTATTATAAGAGGAATGATTGATGTGATTATTCATGATCAAGAATGAGTCTTTAAATTAATTACTTACACCTTGATAATATATAATCACTTGGTTTGTAATATAAAAACATTAAACGCATAAATTTTAAATGAATTTAATTGTTATCAGATTAAACGTGCTAGTCTAAACTAATTAAGCATTATAATACACAGCGGAAATAATTTTATAAAAAGAATATGGACCTGCTAGTGTTTACATTCCTAAAGAAGTAAATAAATTTGTACATTGAAGTCCAGTACAGATCAATAAAAATTCTTTGTACTTGGAAATTCTGCCCCAGGAAAATATAAATTCGAGATGAAAATAAAAATGCATTTTTATTTTCATCTCGAATTTATCATGATCAATCTCAATATGATTATCTTGCTAACTACATATAACAATTTATTCGAAAATCTCTACGGGAAATACACTTTGAGACGGATACTTCGCTTCAAAATTAATACAATTATTATTGCAACGTGAGATTCTCACTTAAAAAAAATTTTATTTCTTGCGGTGACTTAGTAGTTATTATTATTCGAATGATGATGATTTTGCTCTCGGCTACAAGAAGATAATAATGATTAAATAACTTAATGGTTGTTCTTCGTGAGCAAGTAGTTTGCAAAAAAAAAAAAAAAAAAAAAAACAATAAAAAGATAAAAGGTAATCTTCAGAGATTGCGACCTTGAAAATGAAAACCAATTAATTGTATAATTAATGCGTTTTTATAATTTATTTGACTCTTCTCAAGGATCATTTTGGTAAAAAAAAATTTTGGCACTAGTTTAATAATTCTTTTCTTTATAATACTAGGGTACTATAAAATATTAATTTATTCATATTTTCCATACTACTTTGATTCATTGCTCTCCTCTTGAAAAGTTGAGAGTAAGTTTGTCATTTGGGTTTGTTTACATTCACCAACGAAACTCAAACTCAGCCAGAGATGGGCAAAATTCTTTAAAAAAAGATTAACGTTCCGATCTGCAGATCCGTGCAGTTCAGATGATCCGATTCCACTGCTGCAAAAGGATTAGCGATCCGATCCGGCGATCCTACAAGCTCAGGCGATCCGATTCACTTTAGAAAAAGGATCGCTGTTCCGATTCCCAAACCAGATCCCCGATCCAAATATCCGATCCGGACGGTCCGTTAAATATCGACCAAAATCCTTAAATACACCCCCTTTCAGTTTGGATCACGATCAAAATATCCTCCCCAAAAAAAGGATTTCGTTCCCGGAAATCCTGGATAGGATCGGATCTTAAGATTTAAATGCAAAAGGATCGCGATTCTGCCCATCCCTAATTTTATCAATGGACTTTGAAGGGAATGATTAACCGAGGAGATAAAAGAGTTCAGATTTAAATCCACTTCAAACCAAAAATTTATCTAATCGTCTCTTCCTGAGTGTGGATATAAGAACCCACCCCAAAACTTTCTAGAATAGCACATGCCAACTCGCGGTCCTTGGACATATATTATCATTATCCTAAATGAGAATCTCATGATGTTTGATCTGATTATAATGGTCCTTATTAAAGAAGGTTTTCCCCAACCTCAAATATAAACAAACATTTTTGTTCAAACAGCATCAGTGATTATATACTCGCATAGTTTTTGGTTCGGAGAGTTCAAGGTTGCCTCAAACTATTACAAAATAAAACCTGGGAAAAATAATATTTTTGCCTAGAAATAGTCAAAAAAACTGGTTCAGATAATGAATGCCGATATTTTGTTTACTATCATTATTAGTATTATTTATTCTTTTTTTCATAGTACATCTTCAAATAGCCTTGAAGTTAATTTTAATAATTTAATGATGGACTTTGATGGACAGTTAGAAAAAAATTTTTAATTAAAGAATTATTTGTTAATGATGAAATGCTATTGAATAAAACATGTTAACTCATTTACTTCAAGTTCATTAAAATGAGATAATTTTCGAAATATTAATTAGATAAATAAAGAAAAAAAAAGTTCTTTCAATATTGAATTTTCCTTTTATTTTATTTTTAATATCGATGAGATTAATTTAAGAGGGGTATTTCGACCTTAGACACATTAACTTCAATGGCCTAGGTTTTCACTTTTTTGTACTTATTAAGTCTATAAAAGTCGGTTGAATTCTTACCTTTTGAATTAATTGCAACAGATATTTTTAATTTGTTTCAGTATCATCTCGTTACTTATTTTATCTCCATTTACAGATAAAAAAAAGAAATTGTCTTGATTTTATTTTTTTATTTGATAAAATAATACAATTTTTGAAAAATTTAACCTTATCCTCCAAAGCCTGCTCCAAATCCCTGGGCTGAAGCTCCAGAGAAACTTGCTCCAAAACTTGGGATCGGCCCGCCTCCGAATTGAAAACCGCCCGCAAAGCTAGTAGAAGCAGCCATTGAACCCCCAAAGCCACCACCAAAAGGGCTTCCAAAACCTCCCCCAAATCCGGGGCGTTGGTGCTTCTTCTCTGTATCAATAAAATCATACATATTAGTTAGAAAATAAAAAAATTTTTATTACAGATCAACAATCGAAATTCCAGATTAATAATTACTTCTTTAAAGCTGCAAAATTACAAAATGAATATGATTACAAAAATTAGAGATTTATTTATCTGACAAACTCTCCGAAAATTCGATCATTGAACTGTAGTTTAAAGACAAATAATTTATTGTTACTGGATTATAGATTTCGAGGAAGGATTAAAAGAACCTCGGGTGTTGGCGATATTATCGAAGAAAACAATCCGGAATCCCATTCCTGAAGGATCTCTTCCAAGATAGAGAAACCCCTCGCTTGATTTGAATTCGTTTAGAAATGCAACAGTCAGACCATCTAGTTGCAAATCAAAATAATCGCCACTCAAAAGCGTTGTTCGAAACTAAAAATATAAATTGATATCAATAAATAAATCAATCATACCTACTTTTAAATTCATCATCCTCACAGAGAGTCTATTATAAAATTTAGGAAAAGTAAAAAAAAAAAATTTTCAACTTACTCGAAAATGGGTATCCTCTGAATTGCATTTGTACAATACATTAAAATCAAGATTATTCGATTTATCGTCTTGATCTTGGAAAACTGCATCGTTGGGGTCAATATTAGATTCTCCTTTGTCCGGAGAGTATCGAGAACAGTGGAAAACTTTCTGCCGATCAGTATTTATAGTATTTAACCAGGGATATGGATTCAAATGGGATGAAACAACAAGAAGAGGAGGTGAGGCCAGTGGCGGAACCGCGGACTCTTCTTCAAGATACAACTCTTCTGGAAGTTTTGCTAGAAAAAAAATAAATAAAATTTAAAATACATATTATTTTTTGTAGTCATTTATGTTTGTTGTCGAACATAGGAAAGAAATTTTTAAAATAAAAAAATTAATAAATTTTTGAAATTTTTTTATTTTTATACTCCTAGATACCCCTCGAGAGAGGAGTTATCAGGTTTTTTTTAGCCACTGTTAAAATTTATTATGAAATTGAGTTGAACTTACTAATTTTTTTATTCTTCTAAGAAATTAATTTAAACAAAAAAAAAAAAAAAAAAAAATAAGGAAAATATTGAAGCCCTTAAGCAAATAGATTTAAGAATTTTATGATCGGTTTTCCAGAGTCAACCAGTTAGTGTGGTCAAGCAGCCAGCCATTAAGCCAATCTAATCCTCTCACTATTGTGAATTGCCCTTGACCTGAACCTAGACATTTGCATGAGTACAAAGAATCGAATTCAAAAAGGAAAAATGTTAAATTTATAACTAAAGTTAAATAAAAAAAAAAAACTACTTGTCTTTATCAAATAATTAATATTCTACAAGCGTCAAGCAGGAGATGAAATTAATTCTTAATTTTTTTTATATATAAAAAAATGGTGATGTCAAAAATATTAAATTTATTTATTAAGAAATTCCAAAATATGATTCTCATCCATATAAGAAAAAATAATTTTGAGTCTTTTAAATAGGACTAACAATATGATTTTATGGAAAAGAAGTTACCGGTACGCCATTTAATTAATTTAAGAAAAAATTTAATAGATGGATAAATTACCTTAATTAATAAGAATTAAAATTGTACTTTATGACTTAAAATTATGAAAATCGAAAAAAAATAAAGAACTTACAATTAGGAATTATGTTTCCACTAGAAAAAGAAATCAGTACAATGACTCCTAGGATTAGCTTCATTTTCTATTGCTTTTAAATTTTCCAACTGTTCGAGGGAGAGCTTTGTTTGGCTTATATAGTTTAAATTGACAGAGTTCTTAATGACGTAAAATTATCTTAAATATTAATATTATACTTTCTAATATTTTCAAAACAATTCTATATTTTGGGAATTACTAATATTAAAAAAAAAAAAAAAACTGTGCATTGTGATGCAAAAAATATTTTTTAGATATAAGGTGGAATTTCAGGACATTCGGAATCGTCTCTATTTAATTTATTCAGGCCTTCATTGAATAGTGCTTCATTCTTTTTTTGGCCTAGACTGAAAAATAAAAAAAATGTCTATATATACTGTACATTGAATATGTAAAAAAGATTGATTTTTGAAAAAAACTTTTACTTACCTGTCACCTCTCAAAAAGTCTATGAGATTAATTGTTATAAATAATAATATAAAAAATTTTGTCCAAAACATAGTTAAGGTATTGGATTGAAAAATCCCACAGAGGCATTTTATAGTATAATAAACATGCCATTAACGGTCGGTGATTAAAAGTATCTCGCGCCAGTCATTGACCAATCTCTAATTTGGTCTTATCTTAGTTGAAATTATCTTCTTTTTCACTATTTAAGAAGTCAAATGAATTTGAATATGATAGATCGATCGTTCTTTCCGCACGCCATGCTTCGGTGTACTTTAGCTATTTTGTGCATTTTCTTTTTGACGAATGTCTTCGCTGAAGGTGAGTTTTGAATTTTTTATTTTAGAAAAATAACAATTATTTGGAAACAATTAATTAGTCTGTTTTGAAAAAGATAAAATGATAAAAGTTTTCGAATTATTTTTCAAACTTTCAAATTTAACAGAAATAAAAAAACAAATGAATTAAAAAAAACTATGATTTTTTCAGAGAGATTCTTGGATTCATATATAAATGAAGAAGTTCCTACTCTAAAAAATAAGAGGCAATTGGGTCTTCTTAATCCAATAGCAAATGTGATTGCTTCACAATCAGCTGCCATTGGTAGTGGAATTGCTGCAACTGCAAATGCAATCGCTGGCGCCGCTAATACTTTCGGAGCTTCATTTGGCAATGTGCTTGGAGCTGGAGCGCATACGGGGGCGACAGCTGGAAGTTATTCAAGTGGCTATGGTGGTCATGGAGGATATTTAGGGGGAGGAGGCGCTGGAGCAGGAAGCTATTCAGGAAGTTATGGTGGATCAGGAGGAGGATATTCAGGAAGTGGAGCTGTTTCCGGAGCAACTGCAGGAAGTGTTTCTGGAGCATATGGAGGAGGATCTGGTGGTGCTGTTTCTGGAGCCTCAGCTGGAAGTGTTTCTGGAGGATATGGGGGATCTGGTGGCTATGCAGGCAGTGGAGCTGTTTCTGGGGCCACAGCAGGAAGTGCTTCTGGAGGATATGGAGGAACTGGTGGCTATTCGGGCAGTGGGGCTGTTTCTGGAGCTACAGCAGGAAGTGTTTCTGGAGGATATGGAGGATCTGGCTATTCAGGCAGTGGAGCGGTTGCTGGAGCCACAGCTGGAAGTGGGTCTGGAGGATATGGAGGTGGATCAGGTAGTGGAGCCATTTCAGGAGCAACTGCTGTTTCTGGAGGAGGGTCGCTAGCAGGAGCTGGAGCTAGTGCAGGATCCGGTGGATATTCAGGAGGGTATTCGGGTAGTGGAGCTGTTTCTGGAGCAACTGCAGGAGGATATGGAGGTCATGGAGGGTATTCGGGTAGTGGAGCTGTTTCTGGAGCAACTGCAGGAGGATATGGAGGTCATGGAGGGGGGGGGTTGGGGGGGGGGGGGTATTCGGGTAGTGGAGCTGTTTCTGGAGCAACTGCGGGGGGGGGTGGGGGGGGGTTGGAGCAACTGCTGGAGCATATGGAGGACATGGAGGGTATCCAGGAAGTGGAACTGTTTCCGGGGCAACCGCTGGAGCGTATGGAGGGGGACATGGAGGGTATTCAGGAAGTGGAACTGTTTCCGGGGCAACCGCTGGAGCGTATGGAGGGGGACATGGAGGGTATTCAGGAAGTGGAACTGTTTCTGGAGCAACTGCTGGAAGTGTATCAGGTGGTTATTCAGGAGGTTCCGTATCCGGAGCCACTGCAGGAGCAGTTTCTACCGGATATTCAGGTCATGCAGGAAGTGGAGCTGTGTCTGGAGCAACTGCAGGAAGTTATTCAGGAGGACTGGGAGGATATTCAGGCAGTGGAGCCGTATCGGGAGCAACTGCTGGAGGATATGGAGGGTATTCAGGAAGTGGAGCCGTCTCAGGAGCAACTGCTGGGGCAGTGTCTGGGGGTTATTCTGGTGGTACTTCTTCTGGAGCAATTTCTAGTGCCACTGCAGGTGGAACATCATATGGTTGGCCATCTTCAAGTGGAACAGGATCTTTTGCTTCAAGTTATTCTTCAAGTTATGGCTATGGAAAATAGGAAAAAGAACTTTACTTTAAATCAACTAAAAAAAAAATAATAATAAAAAATAAAAATACGTAAAATTTTTTTAATAAAAAAAATAAAAAATTATAAATAAATATTTTTTTATTGTTATTATTAGTCTATTTCAATTTTTTTACATTGTATGTAAAAGTTAATAAGGAAACTATTATAGTTTTTAAATATTAAAGTAATAATAAAATATAGCAATAATTAGGTATATGCAGTATTTCTCTATTTGCAAAAGAGATATTGCATTTCTTTGAGTCCTATATGTCTTTGTAAGCCCCGTTCATTTACTCATGCCCCATTATTACACGAGTCTTCAAACCCAGTTGCTATTTATTGGTAAAATTGGGTCTTCTTTGGAATAAAATTCACCATCTTCAGATTAGATAGTTAGAAGGAATGTCATTTTATTTATAATTCTCTTATATTATTACCAAAGAGAAATAGTATAACCTTTTATTAAATTCATATTCAGAAACTTCATCATGATTATATCGATAATATTTATTTCATTTATAAAATAAATATATAAAATTATTCTCATGAAATAATAATGATATCAAATCCTACTTCAAAAGTGAAACAAATTTAATTTTTTTTTTAATTGAAACTCTGTCAAAATAATTGTTCTTGTTGGAGGGGAAGTGTGTGGCCTCAAGCGACTAAATTTCTCCTTTCACAGCTATTTCCAATTTCACTCTTCTTCCTACTAGAATGCCTAAATACCAGGCGTTCCCATAGAATCATTTCATATTTATTTAAAACTATCAAAGTAAAATTAAAATTTACTTTTTTCTTTTCCTATTCTAAAGTTAATATTTGAAAAAAAATCTGGTGTGACTGGCGCACAGCACACAACTTTCTCTTACCTTCGGTAATCGAAAGTTGTGTTCTGTGCTTGTCACACCAGATTTTTTGTGTCGACGTGTATTTAGTTTCCGACAGTAGGGTACGATTGAATTCAAGAGGTAAAATTTATAAGTATGGGAAAATATTTATATTTTGTTACCATGGCAACCATTTCTCCTATCTTTTTTATGGAGTACAAGAGTAAAGTGGTCTTCAGAAGATTTCAATCACAAAATGAGAATATACATTTTAAAGCGAATCTAAAAAATAATTGATTTTTGAATTTTAAACAAAATCGTTGGAGCAAATTTAGAGAAAATCGAAAAAAACTGAAAAAGTGCATCAGTAAAGTACTAGTACTCTTTGGTCGATTTTGTTCAAAAGCTTCGTGTCACGTCCCATGGGGGTGCCTAACTTAAATATAAAATTTCAACCTTCTAGCTCTTTCCGTTCTTGAGATATTTTGTTCACCACACACACACACAGACAGACACACACACACACACACACACACAGAGACACACAGACAGACCATGTCGCGAAAACTACTTTTTTTGGATTCAGGGGACCTCAAAATGTGAAGATCCATCAAAATCTCGACATCGAATTTTTGACATGAAACCAATACTTTCTCTCTCTATATATATTAACATATATATAGAGGTAAGAGAAAGTAAAAAACTTAGGAATATAGAACCCCAAAACGCCTCTCTACTCTAATTTGTACGATCTTCATTTAACCGGAATATATAAAATTTAAGGATTATTCCAACAATGATTTTTCTATTTTTTATTTACTTCTATTTATTTACATTAAAGATAAATGGCGAAAAAGAAAACAAATCAAAAAACGGAGAAGAATGAGACTAGAAAGAGAAGATTAACATCTATTCTTGAAGAACAAGATCTAAATGATATATTAGATCATCAATTAAGTATAGATGAATTGGAACGGAAATTTTTGACGGATAGTAAAAAGGGGATTAGCCAAAGGGAAGCGGACAAGCGTTTTGCAGATGATGGTCCTAACCAATTCACGAAAGATTCATCCAGATCCATCTTTGCTATCTTATTTGAAAGTTTTTTCAGTAAGAAATTTAATTTTTATTTGATTTTATTTCAATATCAATGCTTCAAATTCTATTAACTTTTTTTGAAATGAATCTTGATAAAAATTTATTATACAACTCCAAATCTCCTCCTAACAAATGTGTAAAAGCAACGTAAAATGATTTTAAAATATTAATGTAAACAATAGTTAATAGTTATCATTCCGTCTGCTTTATTATTAAAATTTTTCAGCTGAACTCTCAACTATGCTATGGCTGGCAGTAATACTTTGTTTTGCAATATATACCTATGAAATTCTGGCCAGAGAAGGGGATATGGAATGTTTCTGGCTTGGAATTACTCTCCTTGTAGTGAACATTGTGTCTGGAACTCTGAGTTTTTATCAGGTGAAAATTATTTAAGGTGCGCATCTCGGGATGCTAATTTTGAGAGCTTCCAGCGGCCACAATTTTGAAGCTATCGACCTCAATTTTTTTTTTAATTAAAGCTATTCAAATTATCTAAAACTTGTAGAAGCCCTTTTTTTGATTTTCGAAAAAATAAATTTTTTTTTAGATTAATTGCATTAAATAAAAGATATTTTAAAAAAATCCGCTCTATAAGTTGTAGATAATTAAATTAGTAATCATTGTGTTGAAAAATAATTAATTTTCTACCCTTAATTAATTAGCTAAAAACTTTAAAATGAAATGGAATAAATCCCTTGTATTCCTATGGGAAAAACTAACGCCATCTCTTGCCGCCTAGAGTAACTCGATACTGAATCGTCTTCTAACGGCTTTCCGAGAGGCGCACCTTAAGAAATTTTGTAATAAGGTATAAGTTAAATAAAAATTAAAAAAAAACAACCTAAAATATAGTTAGATTATATAAAATATACTTCGATATTCGACTTTATTTGATTTTTAATCTATTTTATTGTACTTATTAATACTGTTATTTCAAATTTTTATTAAAACAAAAGAATGAAATGGATGACAAAAAAAAAAAGGTTTGATCATTTGGCCAAAAGGGAAAAAAAAACTCAATGTTTTGATTTTCGATTTTTTTTAATATAAGACATTTAATTTTTATTTAAGAGATGCCCACCTATCTCAATAGATTTGTTCTATTTACACTTACCTTGTTTTAGTCAGTGAACCCCGTCGTTTGATATTTTGTTCTCTCATTTTATCAAGAAAATCCTTACTTCCATTAATAATAATATATTAAAAAAAAAAAAAATAATAAAAAATTTCTTATTCGAATTTCTTTTTTTAAAGGTGGCCAAAGGAGAGAGAATTGTTGAATCGTTTAAAAATTTAGTTCCAAAATCAACAACAGTAATAAGAGAAGGTGAAAGATGTAGCATTCCAGTTGAACAAATTGTACTTGGAGATTTAGTGGAGTTGAAACCAGGAGATACGATTCCTGCAGATATAAGATTTGTTCATGTTGATGATATTTTAGTTGATAATTCGGCCATTACTGGCGAATCTAAACCCCAAGAGCGAACTACTGAATGGACCAGTTCTAATGCATTTGAATCAAAAAATATTGGTTTCTTTTCCACCAATATTGTCGAAGGAAATGGTATGTATTCTACTATTAAATTATTAATAATTAATAATAATTTTATTTTAGGGACTGGCATCGTTATAGCTCGAGGAGATGACACCGAAGTGGGTAAAATCGCGAGTTTAGCTCAAAGAGTAGCAACAACAACACCATTAAACTATGAAATCAAAAGAGCTAGTCGGATTATTTGTGGTGTCGCCGTCTTTTTAGGTAATTTTAAAATATTTAATAATATTAATTCAATTTTATACGTATTTACTAATTACAAATAATTTAAATAGGAGTTTTATTTTTTGTTGTATCCTATATCAGGGGATACGATTGGATCCAATGCATGGTTTACCTTGCAGGAATGATTGTTGCCAATGTACCTGAATCCCTTGTGGTCACCATTATAATATCATTGACACTTGCAGCAAAACGTTTAGCGAAACGAAATTGTCTTGTGAAGCATTTGGAGGCTGTGGAAACATTAGGATGTACCACTGTTATATGTTCAGATAAAACGGGAACTCTTACTCAAAATAAAATGACGGTCAGCCATTTGTGGTATGACGATCGGATTGTGTCAATGGATTTGCCAATAAAATCTAAAGATCTCAATTTACAAGAGCCAACACCCAAAGTAAATATATCCTATTTAATCAAATGAATTTCAATATTTTATTAATGATAAAATAATTGAACAGTCTATTCAAAAAGATACTTCGAAATATGAGCCAATGATTTTGAAAAAGGATCTTTTATCCGAGACATTTGATTTATTAATTCGTGTTGTGATTTTATGCAACCGAGCAGTATTTGATAAAGGAGAAATGACAAAGAAAATTGGTAATTACATTTTGAAATGAAAATTAATTGAATTATAACCTAAACAAAATATTTTTCAAAACTCTGCTGCACTAACAATTTAAATTTAGCTATAAAGAAGGAATCGAATAAATTAGTATTTTAATTATTATAAATATTATGCTTTTTTTATCTAATATTATTTTTTTTTTCTATTTTAAAGCAAATAGAAAAGTAATCGGAGACGCTTCTGAAGCTGCACTTTTGAAATTTGCTGAAACTGTAATAGGTTCTGTATTTTGGTACCGAGCTAAACATCCTAAGGTGAGTTTTTTTTATTAAAACAAAGATTTTGTATCCAAGAATGCAAAATACAAAATAATCACTATATAATATAAATAATACCGGTAATTTAATAATGCAACAATAAATAAATTGTACAAATTAAAGACAAATATTTTGAAATCTGCTGTTAATTTTGGTTTTAATTTTTGATCTTTGTCCTGATCAATAAATGTTTACAAAAATACTATTTTTTTATAACACATACAGGTTTGTGAAATGCCATTTAATTCGATAAATAAAATTCAAATTTCGATACATGAAAATGTCGAATTGAGTTCAGAAGAAGATATTCAAACTGCCTTGAAGAATTTATATCCTTCCTCGGTAAATCTTATAGACCGAATGCGATATTTATTGGTCGTGAAAGGAGCTCCTGAAAGGGTCTTTGATATAAGTGAATATTTAGTCGTGAAGGATGTCCTTCTACCAATAACGCCAGCTGTGAAAGATGTTCTAGAGGTGCTTTAATATTTATAAATAATTCTTCTTGTTTTATTTTTTAAAAAGTTATAAAAAAAGAACAGTTTCTGAATACTTGAGAATTTCGATAGGGCAAAATCTTGACTTCCTCTGTGGACTCGAAGTAGGACTTCACACAAGCGACTTTGGACATTGTCCCGAGAAAGTGGAAAGTCTTAGTTGGAGTCCGATATACTATCAAATACAATCTCGGAAATTATGTTAAACTGGGTTAGAATGGTGTTATTTGAAAACCACCACCTTTTTGAAACAAAGCACTTTCTAGTTGGTATTATTAATCCACATTTGTTTTTAGGATGTTTGTTTATTTTTTGGCCGCCAAGGTGAGAGGGTTCTTGCTTTTGCTGATTTGGAATTACCTAGAGAAGACTACCCATTTGATTATCAATTCAAAATAGATAAACAAAATATACAAGAAAGTAACTTTCCATTAAACGGACTTCGGCTGCTTGGAATGATTTCTCTTGTGGATCCCCCGAGGCCCAGTGTGCCACAAGCAGTAAAAATGTGCCGAGGAGCAGGGATTCTGGTAGTTCCCCATATAATTCAATAAAACCATTTTTCAAATCATAATGTCAACTATCCAGAGAACGTTTTAGCATCAGTTGTGAATTCTTCAGGTCCCTTAAGACTTACTTATGAGGGCTTGGGGAAATGTGGCTCAGCTATTTGGTTAATTGTCATTAATGTCTTGAGGGACTTGGGGAGCCGCAACTATTCACCAGAGGTTCCAGAAAGACAGGATGTAGTAAGCTTTTATTTTCTACACCCAGGTTTTTTTTTTAAATTTAGGTAATTATGATAACTGGGGATCATCCGGTGACTGCTAAAGCGATAGCTAAACGAGTTGGGATAATTACAGGAGAACCAAGAACTGTTGAAGCCTGGAAAATTCTTAAAGAAAACTCTCCACCAGCTAAAGAAGAACCACCTGAGAAGAGACTCCATAGAACTATATCGGTTTGTTTTGAAGAGCCAGAAAGCTACAATTCAATAGTTGTAACTGGAACTGAAATGCGCGATCTCTCTCAGGTATTTTTTTGATTTTTCATTGAAAAATTAAAATATGCCATAATCTCAATTTTTCTTAAAAAATGAATATTCTAATTCATTTTATTATGCTGATTTTTTTATTACGTTTAATATATTATTTCTATTTGTAATTTATTGCAGCCTCTTAGTTGGCTTATTTTTTTTTTCATCTTTGATATCTCGTATTCACCTCACTCTTTAATAGTTTGCCTTTATAGCTACTACGTAGTTGCTTACAATACTACTGTCGCTGGTTTGACGATTTAGTTGAATGTAGGAGCAATATTCTCATTATTAACCGGTTCTTATTTCTTTCTGTAAAAATTGTTAATCAATGTATAACAATATATAGATTTGCAAATGTATAGACCAAAATCCTTAATATTGTAAAAAAAAGTCCGTAATGAAATTCGAGATGTTTCGGCATGATTTACTACTCACTTGCCATCTTGAACCTTACAAAAGCTGGAAAATTTTATTTACTACAGAGTATTATCATAACAATTTTTAAATAATAGATGTTGTTTGTGGTTTACAATTTTTGTCGTGGATAAACGACATAGACAGTATGTATTATGGATTAACAAGTTTCTAATGATGGCAAGTGAATAAAACATGCCCGAAAAAGAAATTTTTCATTAGAGGCTTAATGCGTGACTGCATCCTCAACCAACTCTTCTACTCTATTTATCACAACTACTCGCATTACATTAAAGGAATTAAATCATCGTTATTAGTACAAACTGTTCATTTGCAAAAATTAGAAGAATTCATTTGCTAATATTGTATTTTGTTGGTGTCGCTCGAGGGTCCGGTGGCCTGGTGCAATGGATCGCACCCCGTTGCCCCGGAAAAGCTGGAGATCCTGGGTTGGGGGCATGGGGCGCTTGACCACCAACAAAAAGAATACTTACAATTATGTTAAAAATTATTCCAATGTTTAGGAACAACTAATTGAGTTGTTGAAAGAACACCAAGAAGTAGTATTCGCACGAACAAGCCCACAACAGAAATTACGAGTGGTCCACGCATTACAACATTTGAATCATGTTGTAGCTATGACAGGTGACGGGGTTAATGATTCACCCGCACTCAAAAAAGCTAATATCGGGATTTCTATGGGATTAACAGGAACCGATATCAGTAGAGAGGCATCCGATATGGTTCTATTAGATGATGATTTTGCAAGCATCGTTATTGGAGTAGAAGAAGGTATGATATCACTATATAATATTAGAAATCCACAGATTGCCGTTAATTTAGAAAATTGATTAATTGAACTAAATTTTGTACAGAAAAATTTTAGTATAGGTAAATTAGTTAAACGGTAACCTGCACCAGGTAGCGAGAAAAAGTACACGAGAATATCTTATAGACTTTTATTAACAAAAACGTCGCATTATAATATTTAGTATTTATTAATAATAAATAATCAGAATAAAATTACTTTGTTTCTATTGTTGTCTGAATATGAGAAGTTGCTCACTTCAGACTTATTCATTTTGTTGATATCATAACAGGCATCAAGGGAGAAAGGCAACATTTTAAAATAAGTGACGTCATTTCAGTATTTGCTTGAGGGGGGAGGGGGCAAAAAATTTACTTCCTGTGCTACTTAATTTATATACCTTCATTTAAACATATATATACCACTATATTTTTATCTATACCATCTTCTATACTTATTTATAAAGATAGGTGAGTTTGTATGTAGAGGCTAAGCTCAGAATTTTCTATTTTCTTCCAAAAGGGGGAGGTAAAAGCTCCCCCCCCCCCAAATGATGCTCTTTTTTTAAATCAGTCAAATTTTAATAATTTTTTTCTAAACGTAAAATTTAATATAGAGTTGAAGAAACTAACTCTGACCAGAGACATACTCTCTCGGTACTTTCGACAATTAGGGGATGTATTATAATTTTTTTTTTAGAGGGGGAAATAATATTTTCAGATTCTGCAATACAGTTAGAATATAATATATTATATTTTTCTAGGAAGATTAATCTTCGACAACCTTAAGAAATCTATTGCCTTTACTTTGACTACTACAACTCCAGAATTGCTCCCATACATGGCTTCTACACTTTTTGATATCCCATTACCAATTGGAATCATTCAGATTCTACTTATCAACGTTCTTACCTGTCAAATGCCTGCCATCGCGCTAGCTTATGAAGAAGCAGAAAGGGATATTATGAAATTGTATGGCTATTATAAAATTTTCAATCATGCTCATGGAATTCATTGTTTGCAAATAATTACAGAGTTATAGAAATTACAATCTTTTCTCTTTTATTAGATGCTCCTCTAGGACTCTCAAAATTTGTCAACAACGCACTGGTTACTTCTTTGAACTACTTTGTATCATATTTGCATGAGTCAGTTATTTTTCGTTGCAAGTATATTATATAAAACTACTTGTTCCAGATTTCATATTCATAAAAAAGACCATTATTAATATATCCTCCAGGTGTATTTTCTGAAAATTTGTTTTGTTTATTAGGCGTCCACGTCAGAGACAAGACCGAATGGTTAACGCCCGGATGATCTTTGTTAGTTATTTCCAAATAGGCTTGATTCAAGCAGCTGCTGGTTTTTGTTCGTATTTTATTGTAATGGCAGATAATGGATTTTCTGCTTCGAGGCTTTTGGGGATACGTCCGGAATGGGATAATGAAGTAAAAGTTATTTTATTAATTTTCAATTTTTGGTTACGTTGGATTGCTTAAATAAGTGTTATACATTTGATTTTCTAGTATAAAAATGCCGTGGAGGATTCTTATGGTTATCAATGGACATACCATGATCGAAAAATTCTGGAACGGACCTGTTGGACGACCTTTTTTATTACACTAGTGTTTTCACAATGGGCGGATGCTTATGTCTGCAAGACTCGTCGATTATCTTTATTTCAACAAAGTGAGTAAATATTGTAAAGGGGTTGGAGAATAATAACCAGCAGATTTATCGCTCCACTTGACGTCCTTTTATTTGGCAGATATTTCGATGCATAGGACACGCATCATCTTCAGTGCCGCGAGGATATAGTAGATGGGCTTTTAGTCTATTTCTTAGTCAGCCTTAGGGGCTGCCAAATAAAAGGACGTCAGGTGGAGCGATAAATCTGCTGGTTATTATTCTCCAACCCCTTTAAGGTGGAATTCCGAGCAACGCGACAGAGCGGCAGCGTCAATAGCGTCACTGCAGCCGCGACAGTGTCGCGCTTGTGGCTTCCGATGTCGGCGTCAGTAAACAAACGCGACCTATTGTCCTTACCTAAAAAATGTTAATCCTACCAATATTTCATCTTCATTTTCGTTGAAGTCCGCCATTTTGTTTATTGTTTTGTTATGACAACGCTCCGGCAGCGGCCGATCGAGAACAACGGGGCAGTGTCACTGCCGCCAGAGCGGCAATGACGTCACGGCAGTGTCACGGCTACAGTGACGCTATTGACGCTGCCGCTCTGTCGCGTTGCTCGGAATTCCACCTTTACACTACTCATCCCAGCCTACTATTTAATCTGTGAGTGAATATTATTATACGAATTAGCCTTTTTTCAGAATAGAATTTGAGTGTTAATCATTGAATTTCTGAACTCCTTTTGAACACGGGTGTTTAGCCTCCAACCTCATTGCAAGGAATTCGAGCAGTCTATTTGACAGTGGTCGACTAAGATCATGCACGTGAAGTGGAAAGAGCCTCCCTCCAGTTAATTCTCTATCTCTCTCCCATAAATTCGACCACAGTCTAACTAATATACAAATAATAGCTGGTTGTGAATTAAAATTTAAATAACAAATAATTTTTTTTTACAGAGAACAATAAATGGTTGAACTACTCTTGTTGTTTTGAAACTGCATTTGCAGTTATGATGGTATATACTCCATATTTAAATAGCATGTTAGGCCTTGAGCCTGTGAAAGTGTGGTATTGGACTCTCTGTATTCCTTGGATCATTATTATTATTGCTTATGATGAATTGAGAAAATATCTGATCCGAAAATACCCTACTGGAATCATTTATAGGTGTACTTATTATTAAATATATTAGCGTTTGAATTATTTATTGAAAAATTAATATCGTTATAATTATTATTGTTATTTTTTTAAAATATAAATAAAGAACTTATTTTTTAGAATCTTGAAAATTTATTTGAACAATTTCACATAGGGCTATAGTGAATATAATTTCATTTTCAATTTAGAGTCACGTTCCCAATCCACAACCGGGAAGCGGAAGGAGGAAGCCTTAATGATATTTTCTTTCAGATTTTGTGCCTCTTCCCCACCACTAATCGAGCCTCACAGTCTCTTTTTGTAAATTTGCGCCTTTCATCCGCTGCCAGGCATCGCGTCTCAACATCATATGAGGCCTAATCTACAGGCGCGCAGGCAAAGAATTTATTACGTATTCAATAGATTAAATTAAATTTCAATTCAATTTTATTAATTTATAAAATTCTTCAGTATTTTGTACAATTTTTTTATATATTGAATATGAATGAAAAAATTAAAAAATAATGTGACTCTTTTGGCTGGCCAGTTGCTTCACATCTAGTCAACTAGCAAACTTATCCGACCGATAGAAATATCATCGATATAGTAAACATAACACTAGAGGTTTTCGATTATGGAAAAAAAAATCAATTAGTCCGATTAATCGATTATTGGGTGCGGACTAACGGAAAAATAATCGATTATGGAAAAAATCGAATTTTACCCCCTGAGGAAAATTGGGAAAATTATTTTTTTCCCTCTGCTGAAAATGTTTGCCCTTCCAGTGGAAATAATTTTACCAATGTAAAACAGAGACGAAATTTTTGCTACCCTGTGGGAAATTTTTCCCCTTTTAGGGAGACAAAATTTTTGCCACCCTACAGAAGTTTTTTTCCCTGAAAATCATTTGACCTTTTTTTATGTACTACTCTCATCCTATCTTTTGGAACGCATTTTTTCCAAAAATAATTGAAATAATCGATTAATCGAGCCTTAATGAATACGTTTGGTATACAAATGGCTTAAATAAAATCATCAGTCAACCTGGGTCCGAACCCGCGACTTTCGGTATAGAAGGTAGGCACGCTTCCAACTATACCAAGCTCGAGGGCTTATGGACCATATTCTTATATAGAGTCGTATAACTACTCTAGTAAGCCTATAATCTGTTACCTCTCCAATAAGCCTAGAAATAGTCTCAACAATGATTTTTCTTTTTTTCTTTTATTTATTTAATTTTATCAATTAAGAGAAATGAGAACAAAAGAACAAAAAAAGGAAATTCTTGAGAAGAGAAAGAGAAGATTGACTTCTATTCTTGAAGAAAAAAATCAAAAAGATGCATTAGATCATCAATTAAGTATAGATGAATTGGAACGTAAATTTATGACGGATAGTAAAAAGGGGATTAGCCAAAGAGAAGCAGACAAGCGTTTTGCAGATGATGGTCCTAACCAATTCACGAAAGATTCATCCAGATCCATCTTTGCGATCTTATTTGAAACTTTTTTCAGTAAGAAATTTATTTTTTTATTTGATTATAATATGTTTATCTTTTTTAATTTCAAAAATTCTTAGTTAAATTAACAGTACGGGGAAAAATGAATAGTTGAATTATCTTATTAATGTTTAATGAAATTTTTAAGCTGAACTCTCAACTATGCTATGGCTGGCAGTAATACTTTGTTTTGGCGTATATACCTATGAAGTGTTAGAAAGAGAAGGGGATATGGAATGTCTTTGGCTTGGAATTACTCTCCTTGTAGTGAACATTGTGTCTGGAACTTTGAGTTTTTATCAGGTGAAAATTATTTTTTTTTTTAAATAGATCTCGCAAATTTCTGATCCTGGTTTAAAATTGAACTTTTCAATGTTTCGTAATAGCTCATTGTTGTTACTGGATTGTTTTTTTCACATGTTACACTATTTCACAAAATTTATTATTCTATTTTATTTATACAGGTAGCAAAAGGAGAGAAAATTATGGAATCATTTAAAAATTTAGTTCCAAAATCAACAACTGTGATAAGAGAAGGTGAAAGATGTAGCATTCCAGTTGAAAAAATTGTACTTGGAGACTTAGTAGAATTGAAACCAGGAGATGCGATTCCTGCAGATATAAGATTTGTTCATGTTGATGATATTTTAGTGGATAATTCGGCCATTACAGGCGAATCTAAACCCCAAGAGCGAACTACTGAATGGACCAGTTCTATTGCATTTGAATCAAAAAATATTGGATTCTTTTCCACCAATATTGTCGAAGGAAATGGTATGTATTCTATTATTAAATTATTAATAATTAATAATAATTTTATTTTAGGAACTGGCATCGTTATAGCTCGAGGAGATGACACAGAAGTGGGTAAAATCGCGAGTTTAGCTCAAAGAATAACTACAACAACGCCATTAAACTATGAAATCCAAAGGGCAAGTCGGATTATTTGTGCTGTCGCCGTCTTTTTAGGTAACTTTTACATATTAACATGTCTATTACGTATTTACTAATTACAAATAATTTAAATAGGAGTTTTATTTTTTGTTGTATCATATATCAGGGGATACGATTGGATCCAATGTTTGGTCTACCTAACTGGGATGATTGTTGCCAATGTACCCGAATCCCTTGTGGTCACCATTATAATATCATTGACACTTGCAGCAAAACGTTTATCGACAAGAAATTGTCTGGTGAAACATTTGGAGGCTGTGGAAACATTAGGCTCCACAACTGTTATATGTTCAGATAAAACGGGGACTCTTACTCAAAATAAAATGACGGTCAGCCATTTGTGGTATGACGATCGGATTATGTCTTTGGAATATCCAACAAAAAATAAGAATCCAAATTTACAAATACCAAAAGTAAATATGTCCTATTTTATTATTAAGGTCTAGAGTAATTAATTAATTAACAAATATTTTTCTTATTCCTTTAATTTATCTTTCAAAAAATTATTAATGAAATATTTATTAAAACCAGACTATTCAAAAAACAACTTCGAAAAATGAACCACTAATTACAAAAGCAAATCTTTTGTCCGAAACATTTGATTTATTGCTTCGAGTTGTGATTTTATGCAACAGAGCTGTCTTTGATCAAGGAGAAACGTTTAAGAAAATAGGTATTTTAATTTGTCAATATGGTTATTATCAAATACTCTTATAAACGTATTTTAAAGAAAATAGAAAAGTAATCGGAGACGCCTCTGAAGCCGCACTTTTGAAATTTGCCGAAACTGTAATAGGTCCAGTAATTTGGTACCGCGCTAAACATCCCAAGGTGGGGAATTATTTTATTTTTTTTGAATTGTGCGAAAGAAGAGAAAATCAGCCTGTAGACTTAACTCTAATTTATTAATTACTTTCACCGTTTGTTCCTACGTTTTTTTGATTTTGTGCGCCTACTAATATTTTACAAAAACTTACAGGTTTGTGAAATGCCATTTAATTCTCTACATAAGTTGCAAATTTCGATACATGAAAATGTCGAACTGAGTTCAGAAGAAGATATTCACACTGCCTTAAAGAATGTATACCCTTCCTCGGTAAATGTCACAGATCGAATGAGATACCTTGTAGTAGTGAAAGGAGCACCAGAAAGGGTCATTGATATATGTAGGGATTTAGTGGTGAAGAATGTCCTTCTCCCAATTACGCCAGCTATTAAAGAGGTTCTTGAGGTCATTTCATTCTTAAAATATCTACATTTTCATTTTTTTGTTAATAACTTCTCGAATTGTTTTTATTCACTTTTGTTTTTAGGATGTTTGTTTATTTTTTGGCCGCCAAGGCGAGAGAGTTCTAGCTTTTGCTGATATGGAACTATCCAGAGAATACTACCCATATGAATATCAATTCAAAATAGATAAACAAAACATTCAAGAAAGTAACTTTCCATTAACCGGACTTCGGTTACTTGGAATGATTTCTCTCGTGGATCCTCCGAGGCCCAGTGTACCCAAAGCAGTAAAATTGTGTCGTGGGGCAGGGATCCAGGTATTTTAGATATAATTCAATGTTCAAACCATAATATCTTTAAGGAGTAGAAGGTTTTTTTGAGAGGAGGTGCAGTACTTTAACAGAAATTAATAAACTACTCACTTCAAAGTAACTGAGATTTATTTTTTGTCCTTAGGTAATTATGATAACTGGGGATCATCCTGTAACTGCTAAAGCGATAGCTAAAAAAGTAGGCATAATTACAGGAGAATCTCGAACTGTGGAAGAATGGAAAGTTATTAAAGAAAACACTCCTCCAACTAAAGAAGAACCAAATGATAAGAAAGTCCATAGAACTCTATCAGTTTGTTTTGAAGAGCCAGAAAGTTACAATTCAATTATAGTAACTGGAAGTGAAATGCGAGATCTTTCTCAGGTATATTTTAATTTTTCTCAAAAAATTAAAAAATAACACTCAATTTTTTTAAATTGTATTAAATATAGAATCTATAAAAAAAAGAAAAAAAGTAAGTACATATTTTAATATTTTTTTGGTAGGAGAGATATTCAAGACGTAACGAAACCAAATGGGTACCCCTGGCACGTGTTTTGTTTTATATTTGGTACCTCTGATCTGTATTGAGGATCCAGCCGAAGTGATCGAATGGCCCTGGACTTCAGAAGCATCTTAATTCACTTTGTTGAGATTGGCTGTGGTGAGGAAAAAGAGTTCATCTTGAACCTTCGCCACAATAACAGACGTTCAGTACCAATCGTTCGCTCCAGCTGGGTCCCCACTACACTATACAGTAATGGTAACAAATTCAGAAAAAAAAAACTCTGTGCTTGTCTTATAATCTTACTTTGCCGATATACCTCATATAATTTATGACTATCAATATTAATTATTATTAATCCTAGTCCTTTGATTAGGAAGAACTAATTGATTTGTTGGAAAACCACCAAGAAGTAGTATTTGCACGAACAAGCCCACAACAAAAATTACGAGTGGTCCACGCATTACAACATTTGAATCATGTTGTAGCAATGACAGGTGACGGGGTTAATGATTCCCCCGCACTCAAAAAAGCGAATATCGGTATTTCTATGGGGTTAACAGGAACCGATATCAGTAGAGAGGCAGCCGATATGATTCTATTAAATGATGACTTCGCTAGCATCGTTATTGGAGTGGAAGAAGGTATGGTATCACATTTCAATTATTATCCTCCTCAGGTCCGGAACTAGAAGATTTGTTAGGCGGCAAGAGTCCGCTGCCTAGAGGCGGCAAATGCCTAAATCAGCACCTGCTAATTTCATTTTGTTTTTGTGAACCACTTTTTCTATTTTGCCGCCCCCTGATGTCTGCCGTCCGGGGCACATGCCCTCCCCCCTAAATCCGGCCCAGATCCTTTAACCCAAATGAAGCACGGCTGCTGGTTTCAGTTTTGAGTTTCGCAATTAAACAAACTCATCATAGTAAATATTTTTCAATATATTTTATTTTTCTAGGAAGATTAATCTTCGACAACCTTAAGAAATCTATTGCCTTTACTTTGACTACAACAACGCCAGAATTGCTCCCATACATGGCTTCTACACTTTTTGATATCCCTTTACCGATTGGGATCATTCAGATTCTACTTCTCAACTGTATTACCTGTCAGATGCCTGCCATCGCGCTAGCTTATGAAGAGGCAGAAAGGGATATTATGAAATTGTACGTGTTTTATAAGCCTTAATCTGTCTAATCTAGACCAAACACGTCTTTATTTCAACACACTTGTTAGTAAACAAGCTGTACAGGTGTGGGGTGGAGGCTCCCTAAATCAAAACTAGAAATTTTGAATTATTATTCAAAAATATAAAAATTATAGCATTATAGGCTAATATTTTTTTTATTTTAACCTTTATTGTCAGGTTTATAATATTCTACTTTTAAAGAACCCCCACCCCCCTCCAAAAAAAAAAACAACAAATCTTGGGAACGAGTTTGAACCTGTATACAGCAAATAATATCTCTTTGTTTATTAGGAGACCTCGTTCGAGAGATGATCGATTGGTTAACGCCCGAATGATTTTCGTTAGTTATTTCCAAATTGGTGTAATAGAATCTGTGGCTAGTTTTTGCACTTATTTTATTGTAATGGCGGATAATGGATTTTCTCCTTCGAGACTTTATGGAATACGACCTGAATGGGAAAATCATGTAAATTTTATTATTATTTTTTGATTGTTATTTCAAAATAAATATAAATTTCTAATTTATTTTTCTAGTATAAAAATGATGTGGAGGATTCTTATGGTTATCAATGGACATACCAAGATCGGAAAGTTCTAGAACGGACCTGTTGGACGGCCTCTTTTATTACACTAGTGTTTACTCAATGGGCAGATGCTTTTATCTGCAAGACCCGTCGAATATCTTTATTTCAACAAAGTGGGTAGATTATATTATTTACATAAAAAAAAGAGAGAGAGAAAAAAAATTAAATATTAATAATTTTAAAAAATAAAAAAAAAAAAAAAAAAAAACAAACCAAAAAAAAAAAAAAAAATATTTTTGGGGGGGGGGGGGGAAGAAGAAAAAAGAAAACCCCCCCCCCCCCCCCGGGGGCGCCCCCCCCCCCCCCCCCCCAAAACCAACTTTTTATTAAAAAAAAAAAAAAAAAAAAATAAAAAAAAAAAAATAAAATATTTATAAAACCAACAAACCCCCCCAAAGCCCCCAACCCGCAAAGGAGAAAAAAAATAATAAAATTATAATAGATTATTAAATTTTTTTAAATAATATAAATATAAATAAATAAGATACTCTCATTGTATCAAGTGGAAACTTAATTAAAAATTAAATTAATGGTAGAGAGAAATAACTCAATATTTTATATTAGTATACTAGCAAATATTTCAGACAGTGGCGGATTTACAATTTTGTCTGCGGTAGGCTGAAAAATTTTGCTGCCTATTCTAAGGGGACAATGATAAACTCTTTTGGGTTCTTGGCAAAATCTTCACATTAAAAATACATTTTTTTTTTGAAAAAAGTATTTTTTTTAAATCTCAGGGGGGTAATTACCCCCTTTACACCCCCCTTGTATCCGCCCTTGGAGGAGATTTGAAAACTAAAAAAAAAGAAAGATTGAATGAGATTTGTATAGCCTACTAAAAAAAAGCTCGAACGAAAAATGGCGCCCTAGTTGAGCTTTGCCCCCCCCCCCCGGCCCTCAAAGTCTAATTACGCCCCTGGCGCAGAGCAAAATGTGTTCATAATAAATACCTGGTATATATAGTATTTATATTTTATGCTGTGTTACGTTTTCCTTCCAATCACCCAACAACACTCTACATCAATAACACGGTATTAAAAAAATATTTTTTTTTTTCAGAGAACAACAAATGGTTGAACATTTCTGTTTTCGTTGAAACCGCATTTACTGTAATACTGATATACACTCCTCATTTAAATACCCTATTAGGCCTTGAGCCAGTGAATTGGTGGTATTGGACCATCTGTATTCCTTGGGTCATTATGATTATTGGTTATGATGAATTGAGAAAATTTCTAATCCGAAAATACCCTACTGGAATCGTTTATAGGTGCACTTATTATTAATTTATTAATGAATTAATTATTAATTGAAAAATTATATTGTTAAATTAATTAATATTGTTATAATTATAATTTTTTGTTTAAAAAACATTATATTGTATTTAATTTAAATTTTAATAAATTTAGTATTAAATTATAAAGGCGTTCATCCCTATTTATTGGCCGGACATACCAAAGAATAGAATAAAACAAACTGTTAGTTTATTTTGAAAGCTGGATTTTGGGGTGTTTCTGTTATGTTCTCTAAACAAAATCCCTTCAGTTTTACTTGCAGTGACGGGGCCAGCTTTTTCTCAGAGGGGTGGGGGGGGCGTCATCTTTATCATTTAGTATTTTGGGGGTTTTGTATAGAAAATCTTTATAATAGAATAGAATATCTGATTTGTGCTGCACTCTTGTGGAAACTAAAAATTATACTTATAATTCTAAACGTCTCCACAAGATCGCAGCACCCATCAGCTTTAAATAAATTTATGTAGTGAAAAATATGTCTACTAGTAAACAGATACAGGTTATCTCAGGCTGATTGGTGCTGCGACCCTGTGGAGACTTTTAGAATTATAAGTATAATTTTTAGAGTATCCACAAGAGTGCAGCACAAATCAGTTATTTTATTCTATTGTAAAGATTTTCTATATAACAATTCCAACGATAATAATTTTCGATGTATCAGGAGATTAAAAACAGATAGGAGTGTTATTAACTTTTGGCGCCAAGACACTTAAGACACACTCCTCTACTATTCTATTCTCCTGGTAGGCCGACCGATTTTTCATACAAATTTATTTAAAATAAAATTAAAACGGATGAAGAAAGAATAAAAATATTATTAATTAATTATATTATTTAATATTATATATATAATTAATTATATATTAATACTTTTTCATATGTTTTATATAGTTTATAGTCAAAATATATTAAAAAAATGTTATATTCAAAACTATATTTTTATTTTTAAATCTTGTGGAACGATTTTTAAGCATGAAGGAATTGAGTAACGAGATTGACATTTTATATTTAAGTTAGGTACCCTCCCTGACAGTCAAAATAAACTTTTGAACAAAATCGACTAAAAAGTACTAGTACTTTACTGAAGTACTTTTTCAGTTTTTTTCGTTTTTCTCAAAATTGGCTTTAACGATTTTGATTAAAATTCATAAATCAATTATTTTTTTTAGATCATCTTTAAACTGTACATTCTCATTTTGCTCTCAAAATTGTTTGAAGCCTATTTTACTATTGTACTTCATAGGAAAGCTAGGAGAAATGGTTCATTTATTTTCCGGCACTCCCTTCCATTGAGCCTATGGGGATTTGAATGTTAATTTCGATTTACAAGGGGGTCCCCTTTGGAACTTTTACCATAGATTATTTCATACAGTCAACATTTAAAACACTAGTTATTATTTGGACCATGTTACGCATTAGTGTGTCAAGCGCCAGCTACAGAGATTTGAGAAAATTAAAAGTTTTTTGTTTTGATTGGATTATATGTATTTTTTTTTGTCAATTGTGCAAATAACATAAAATTTAAATTTTTTTAAGACATATTTCATAAAAATACTATTAATTATAGCATTTAAAACAATATTCAGTGATTAACTCAATTTTTAATTTTTTTTGGCGCTTGACACACTAATGCATAACAGGGTCCATTTATTATTTGGAATTCTTATTGTTTATTTACACGAGATGCTTTCTTTAACACACACCTCAAACCCAACCGACCTCTGGCCGTTACATTTTTTCCTATCTCTAACTCCTCTTCCTGCTTTCGTCTTTAGCTAGTGAACTAATCCTTATTTCTGGATCCATCCATTACCTTTTTATCAAACCTTTTATTTAATGAAAAATCCCTCACGCCCAGGATTTGAACACGGATCTCATTTGTAGAAGCCGATATCCTAGCCCACTACACCAGCGAGCACCTTTAAAACACTATTGTGGAACTAACGTGCTATGGGAATCTATCTCGACACAAAAAATCTGGTGTGACCGCCACACCTTATTTTTAGATTTGAAATCATCATTGAACCCATTTCATTTGTCTTACTTTTGTTGTTATATAATGTCTCAAAACACTCTTATCACCCTCTTGTACAGAATAGGCCCTATTAATAATTAATAGACTTTTTTTTAGAGAATAAAAAATAATAAGACAAGAAAAAGAAACAAATATTTAAAAGCTAAAAGCCATTTTAATACAAAATGTGACTACACAGTACATAACACAGATAATATTAACTCCAAAACCGACATTTTCAGTTGAGCTTCGATCAAGGAAGATGTTTGCTCATTTTTTATGACTAAGATTTTTTTTTTTTTTTTAATTTTTTTATTTTTTTTGATTCGATCAAAAAGGAATTGTGAGCCACAAACGAAGAATTAACAGAGAACAATAAGAAAACTTACATTATGCTTATACATATATACACACACAGTATTATATGTATATTTATCGAAAATGAAATAACGAGATGTTTAAATATAAATTGTCGAATTATTTTAAATTTTTATATATACATATAAGTCCAGTCGTCTTTTTGTCATGAAACAGAAAAGTCTATTATGGAATTTTTGTATATAAATATATTTTTTCTTTTTATTTTTTTGAAAAAAATATTTCGTTTGCAATTTTTTTGTAAAATATTTTATTATGAAATAAATTTATCATGCGGTTTTTCAGTAAATAAATAAATTTATAATAAAAAAATTTTGAGATGGTTTGAATAAATGATTTATACAGTATATATATATATATATAATAACGATTTTAAAACAATTATACTTATATTTAACTAATATATATAATTATCGTTAAAATCCGAGCCAAGGGGTGTAAATAACACCCCCGCAGACCCCTCAATGCGGGGAGCGCAGGGACCCGGGCACATAAAAAATATATAAAATAATTTAAAAAATAAAATGTAGTCAACACATTATCAACAAAATAAATTTTACAATTCCTTAATAAAACTGTTTGATAAATAACATGTTCAACGGTGAATTTTTTTTTCGGGGTATTATGAGCTATTCTTGAGTATTTTTTTTTTATATTTGTCCTATTCTTGAGTATATGAGTAGCTCTGATTCAAAAAATACCATCAGTTTTGCTCAACAATTAGATAAATAGAGAAAAATAAATTTCAATAGAAAATTTGCTTTTATTTTGAATTTTCAAGATTTCTTTAAGGCGACAACCCTTAAAAATATGCAGATAGTTATAATACATATAAATTTTAAGTTTTAGTCCAATCGGAGGTCATTTAGACGTGCCGCAAACGGAAAAATCGAATTTTTTTGAGTTTTTTTTTGCTTTGGTCAACAGTTTTAGATATCCCTGAATGAAAAAAAGTTCTTTGGCTTTCTAAAAATCATTCATTCGTAAAAATCTGTTAATTATTAACGAAATTAATTGTTCAAACCATCTCAGAATTATTTACAAATTTTATATTTGCATTAATTATACTCTAAAAATTACAATTTTATATAAATAAATAATTTTTTTTTTTTTTAATAACTAATATCGCATGATAAAACTAATTTTATATTTTTTTTTTTATACTAAACGGCGTCGTTGAGTTGTTTTATGTTACGGACAAATTATTTCGATTTTTTTTTTTAATATTGGATGGAAAAGAGTAAAGGATTTTCTTTTTCGATAGCGATTATGTGCGTTTCCGAAAGATGAGTTCAAAGGCAAAGATCAGATGCAAAATAAATTAGACTATTATTTTAGAAATTCAAAAGTTTTTGAAATAAAAAAAGAAAATAATGATATAGGCCTTTTTATGTCTTCCAATGGATATGAAATATGAAACCTTTGCCTTTCAACTTAACTTGTATAATAAATGTGTTTACGTCGATGTGAGTGTTTGTGTATTAATGTGAGTCATCAGAGTATATGATGATATAGATCATTTTAAATTATATATATTATATATATATATTAAACAGCAAACAACAAGGGTCATTTCTTTGGTTAACGAAATTTATAAATATATATATAATATATAAACATACATACAAGATGAGTTTTCTAGTTTTAGTAAACCGTTTAAATTAATTAATGATAAAAGGTTTTAACAAACATCACAACATATGAGATATTAAAGCTTGGACTTTTTGGATTAATAAAAAAATAGTTTTTTTTTCCTATTAAATAATATTAAGCTTTAACAGTGAGTCAGTTTTTACTTCATATAGACATTTACATTGAAATTATTTCAGTGGCGGCTGGGTGCATAAACCAGAGCTTACAGCGCGTAGGTGCTTAATTGAGCTTTAAAGGGTTCAGCTTCAAATTAATGTATTTTACAGATATTCAAAGTTTTGGTATTTTTTCCATGCTATCTTTGAGTAAATTAAAGTACAAGGATTGTTCATAGAAACAAGCTTATATATATTGAAAGACATTTTTTTATTTAACAAATTCAAATAAAGTTATTATATTATTATGGTAGTTTTTAATTATAGATCACATTTTATATTAATTATTTATTAAAAATATAAATACGTTAGGCCTGCAGAATAAGCAGTCGAAACGTTGTACAGACTGCAGAATAAGCAGTCGAAACGTTGTACAGACTGCAGAATAAGCAGTCGAAACGTTGTACAGACTGCAGAATAAGCAGTCGAAACGTTGTACAGACTGCAGAATAAGCAGTCGAAACGTTGTACAGTATTCATACTCCCTTAATAATAATAATACAAACCAGAAAAGGTTTAATAAACTGGTCAAATAAAGTTATTATCAACAGGGTATCTATTGATTAGTCAAACAGCCCGAACTCATGATTCAAACTTGGGTATGCTTGAAGGTTTACTTTTATGAAAATATTCGGATAATGCGGAAAATTTTTTTATTCTGGTCTAGCGACCGCATTAAATATTGTACAATATTTATTTTATAAAAAAAATTCCGAATATTTTCATAAAAGTAAACCTTCAAGCATATCCAAGTTTATTCAACAACTTTTGCTGTTTCCACTTTATTAATGAACTCAATGTTAGTGGAAAAATCTTTTGAATTTATTGAATAAAAAAAAAGGCGAGTTTCTATTAGGGCAATGTATCAGGAGTCAGGAAACACTATAAATTTTAATTTTAACATATATGCCTTATTGGAAACGCGCCTTTACAGCATCTATAAACATGTTTATATTGAACAATATATGAATATATATTTGAAAAAGTTTTCGATTTGTTTCTAATAATATATAGTTAGGTAATCCCTTTAAAAGTTTTGGCCGCCACTGCAATTATTTAAATTAAAACAGTTTCCAAAGTCCTTGCTCTAATACATATTAACTATAATTTATATATATATATATCTAAGATTAAGAATTTTAACAGAAAAATAGGGAAAAAGATTTGTTTATAAAATAGATGATAGATTTTATATACGATTTAGCTCTTTAGTTTAAAAATAATAAAAAAATTTTAAAGTGAGCAATATATTTCATTTAAAAAAAAAAAATATAATAAATTAGATAATTATTATTTTTATTAAGGTTTTTGAGATGTGAATTTAAAAAATAATCCCATCTTGTATAAAGACAAGAGTATAATATATATATATATAATTAAATTAATATACATATTTAATCTTTGCAGAAGAAATACATTAAACGAATTTCAATTTTTCATCTTTTTTTTTTCAATTTTGGGAGATGAAAGTGAAAATTCATTTTCTTAGATAAACGTTTAAGTCTTGAATTCTTTGGCAAAAAAGAATATATAAGTATATATAAACATATATTTATATATACAAAGAGTCGTAGTTTAATTAAAGCTGTAAGTTTCTGTGCCAGCTGATGGGCGAGCCAAGTTTCTTTAGGAATAAGGAAGGACAGGTAAGAGGATCGAAGAGGTAAAATTTTTATTGTCAAACTTTTGCTCCAAACGCGTCAGGGAAAAAATCAAGCATTTATCATTCATACAACATTCATACTCACTCTTTCTCTCACATATAAGAATTCACTTCTTGTATTCTGATTTTTTTTTTTATTTTAAAATTAAATTCGTTTTTTCATATATTAAAGATTTTTTTGTTTTTGAAAATCGCGTTTTTTTTTTTTTTTTTTTGCTCCAGTCAGAAGCAAGTGTTTAATACTTTTTCATTAAGACAACCCTGATTCCATTTGTTTTTTTTTATGTAAATGGAAAAATGATTATGAATAGATTAGGAGAGTTAAGTGAAGTGAGAGGAGATTAAAAAGCGATGAAAGGCAAGCTCTCAGCGGCGGCTCGGGTCAATAATATACAGGCATTATGGAAGTCTTAAGAGAAAGAATTAATAAAAAAAAAACTATAATTAATGTTGATAAATAATACACTAGCAAGTTATTGAACAAGAGAATTTTCACTTTTGATTATTATTATTATTTTCATTGGGGGTATCTAAGAGATTAGAAAAAAGTTTCCATTTAAATATCCATTCGATTCATATTTTGATGAATTTTTTACATAAAATACTGTATTATAGATATATAATAGCCCCATAATAATAATAATTGGATGAAAAAGTGGAAATTCAATTGCAGAAACTTTCTAGAGATGTATTTATTAAAGCTTTTGTGGATTGTATTATTATATTTATTATGGGAGTTTTTAATTATAGACTATATTTGTATTAATTATTTATTAAAAATATAAATAATGTACAACGTTTCGACCGCTTATTCTGCAGTCGTTTGCAAGTACTGTGCACTTGATGAGACCCAAGTGAACTAACCTCTAAAGGAGCTTACGCCTAGTTTTTATATAACGACGTCGGCGCCATCTACAGTCTTTCCTTTGAAGTTAGGCACAATCATCAAAGCAAGTGTTTACATAATAAGCATGGTGTTACAATAATTTTTTAACATAGTTTAGATCACTTGAGTCGGAGCACAGTACTTGAAAACGACAGAGAATAAGCATTCGAAACGTTGTACAGTATTTATATTTTTAATAAATAATTAATAACAAAATGTGGTCTATAATTAAAAACTCCCATAATAACTTTCTAGAGATTTTTAGGTGGAATGTTAGAATTTAGAGTATTATATCAATAAAAAAAAGTATCTCAATTATATAATATATATATTTATATTTATTTTCTAAAAAATTATAATAAAAATATAAATACAAAATAAAAAAAAAAATTATAATGAATTAGCGAATTGTTTGGATTCCTTAGTATTATAGAGTATAGAGAATAAAAATAAATATATTCCAAAAAAATGAATAATCAATAATCAAAGAAAATTACTCCAAAAGGAAGACTGTAAAATATAAAAAACAACAAATCAAAATTTAATTATAAAATAATAGGAAGCAAATTTAGAAGAGTTAATAAAAAAACTTTTGAATTCTTTCTGATAGATCTTTCAAAATGCCTTAATTTTCCTGACAGCAAATCAGAAGAGAGAGAGAGAGATGGTAGGTAAGAAATAGAAAATATTATTTACAGAACGACACATTTGCTCGGACGTCGCTTACTTCGGCGATTTTTCTCAAGTTCTGCAGGCGGTTGATGACGTATGATTCGTACTACTTCATGAAATGCGGCATCCACATTGAGAGGCGGATCTTTCGCGCTTGTTTCTATATAGGGGATTGCAAGCCTTTGTGCTAATTCACGGCCGGATTCTTCAGACACTTTACGCAAGTGGACGAGGTCAACTTTATTAGCAACGAGGAGCATTGGATAAAGATCCCTAAAAAAGAAAAATAATGAGAATTCTTTGGAGTGTTCATTAGAACAGGGGACAAAAACTTGAATTTTCTTTTTTTTTATTTTTAATTAAGAAACTATTTGATGGTTTCGTATCTTATAAAAACAATACAAATAATTTTGTTTTCATAAATAAAAGCTCTCTCGATTGGTTCTTTTTAGAGAACCAAAGAAAATAATATTAAAATATGCTGAATTGAAGATTATGTCGAAATTTTTTTTTCTATGATAGGGAACTTTTTTGGGTTTTTTTTTTCTCTCTCCATTCTTTTTGAGAGCCTAAAATAGAGGTGGCAAAGTCAATTTGATCCAGATTTCTATAAAAATAACGAAAATATAGAATAAATATGAAGGTGACATTAATCATATTAAAAAGTAAGTTATTTTATTTATTCAACAACTAGGCTCATATTTAAAACAAATATTAAAGCAACTTAAAGGAATTCTCGGTCGGGGATTCGAATTATAATTTAAAACAACTTGCAGGGGTCCGAACTTTGCCGGGTTCGGTCCGGTCAAGGTTCAGCTGGTTTAGAAAAAAAAATTTTTTAAACTACTAGGCAATTTAATCGGCTTTTTTAAGAGGTATCCAATCGCTTCGAACTGAATGGTTTTGGACCGTTCGAACCGAGCCGAAGGCCGACACTAGGGAACTATCTCGGTTGACAAAAAAAAGCCTGCACATGCAAAATATTTGATTAATTCCAACTAACATTACACTGTACAAGATTTTTAAGATTAAAAAAGTAAAATATAATCGAAAAAGAAAAAAATACTAAATGGTAAGGTATACCTTTCTTATAGATTAATGTCACCTTCATATTTCTTCTATATTTTCATTATTTTTATAGAAATCTGGTTCAAATTGGCTTTGCCACATCTATTTTAGGCTAATAAAAAGAATGTTGAGAGAAAAAAATCAGAAAAAGTTCCCTATATTAGAAAAAAAATGTCGACATAATGTTCAATCGAGCCTTAAAAATAATTGTTATTGATAAATATCTTTTCTACTTATGCTTTTAAATATATTTTTATAATAAATTAAATCAGTAGATAAAAACTTGGACAGTTGAGTTTGTTGGAATTAGAAGAAAAATTTATTTAAAAAAATATCTTAGCTATTTAAATATCTGTCAATTTAGATCATTGATGATGGACGATAAAACCTCTAATCATAACACCTTTCTAAGTATTTTAGAGAGCATTTTTATTTGTTAATTCAGAAGGATAACAAACAAACAAGGTCCCGTCGTGATTTAATTATTTATAATTAGCATAGAAAAGAAAATAATATTTGTTAATTGCATTGAAAATTTGGGTTGACTAATACGTAGAATGGAGCATTGGAGAGGAGAATTGTTTAATTAAAACACAATTCTTTTTCAGAGACTTGTTCAGGTTTACGAATGGATGCAGCCATATTTTAATAAATCTAGACAAAGATTCTGTTGAAGGCTATCGAAATGGCCGAAACGAAAAGGATGCATCCATTCGTAAACTTGAACAAGTCTCTGAAAAAGAATTGTGTTTTAAATCCTCTCCAGTGTTCCATCAAAACACCAGAAAAAACTACAAGTAAACCTAGAATAGTAAATTATATACAGGTGTCATAACAAAAGAAAAATAATTCGTAGACAAGTATTTTTCAAAAAATAATGAAAAAAATTGAGTTTACCTATCTTTGACACGCAGGATTTGGGTATGAAAGTTGACAATATTTTCGAAGCTTTGAACATCAGTGACGGAATAGACGAGTAGAAAGCCATCACCTTTTCTCATATATTGTTCACGCATTGCCGAAAATTCTTCTTGGCCAGCCGTATCCAAAACTAAAAAATAATAAAATTTAGTTATTATAAGATGGTTATTATGGCTGGTAGAATTTTTATCAGAAATAAAAAGCAGCTAGGATTTTTTCTTTAAAAAATATATTTTTGGCCATCTTCGGAGCTGTTAGTTGTCATTATACCCTTATGTTTGGTACTGTATTCAGAATTGTCTTTTGATATAACATTAGAAAATTTTTTTTGTTTAAGAAAAAATATTTTCTTTCTTCTATCACGAATACAATATTTCTTTTTTGCCAAATGGGACAATTGACACTAGGACTGTACTATTAAATATTAAAGTAGAAACTCAGAGTTTTTTTTTATTTATTTAATTCACAAAGATGACATTTCGGTTCCGTGTTTGAACCATCTTCAGAGCTGACGAAAAGTCATGAAAGTGTCACATTGTTTAACCAAACACTTATAATAAATATATACATATACGATAACCAGGTACATAAAAAATTTTTAAAAAATAAAAATACATAAAAAACATTTAAAATTTTTTTTTATGTACTGTACCTGGTCATAGCATACTGTGTATATATTAATATTTATTAGGGTTTGGTTAAACAATGTATAAAATCCACTGTGACACTTTCATGACTTTTGGCCAGCTCTAAAGATGGAAGATGGTTCAAACCGAAACGTCAGCAGTGTGGATTATTTAAATAGATTAAAAATAAAAGAAATTGAAGAACTTTTTGGAAGTTTACTCTTGGGGTGTTAAGTGCAAGTCAAGATTATTGTAAAAATAACCAATACTCTATTTGAAAATTTATTTACAGACGACAAGCTGTGCACATTTATTCCTGTTTCAGTCACTTTACGACCATCATCTGGTCTGAAAAATATAAATAATAATGAAATAATTGAGTATATTATATTAATTAATAGGAATATACACCTATATAATAACGTGTGTTAAATTAATAACTGGTTGAATTACTATTTTTACATTACAAAAATTAATCATTATTAGGTAAACTTCCAAAAAATTATTGAATTACATTTAATTCATCTCTTACGTTTCCTAATTTGATAAAAGAAATTTATTTATTTTTTTTTTATTTTGAAAGAAATTATAAACAAACCATCAAGGATGCACCAAGTTCCATCAACTTCGGTGTGCTGGATATAACTGTCTTCAATGGTGGGGTCATAGTCGGTGACAAACAGTTTCTGGAAGAACTGGATGGTGAGCGCGGACTTGCCTACGCCGCCGTCCCCGACCACCACCAGTTTGTAGGTGTCGAGGTTGTCATGGGGGGGCCGGGACGACATGGCGCCCCGACGGCGACCTGGATATTCAAACACACATTCATTAGTAGTCAATCATGATTTATTAATTATAAAAATAAATTGGGCATTTCTTTGAAAATCAAAATCTGTTTTTAGAGTTGGATGAAGGTGAACTAATACAGAGTTTTGGGCAAATGTGTTTCTGAGTGGTGTTTATGTATCAGATCCTCAATATGATACCGTATGATCGTTTTGAAATTAGTTATTTTTAATTTTTCAGGGGGAATTATTAAATAATTAAATTAGCTAATCATATATGTACAGTGAGAGTCAATATTAAGTCCCACCCATTCGTTTTATACTTGTGATTATTTCATTGTTTTTATAAAAGAAAATGAAAATCTTTATTGAAAATTTTCTTGAACCATGAAAGTTTCCATTAAAAATATATAATATTTTTTTTAAAAACAATGATATAATCACAAGTAGAAAAGGCATGGGTGGGACTTAATATTGTCCCTCACTGTACCAACAGTGCAGTCCGTCACATACTAATATATATATATATATTTGACGACTAATAGAGAGAGAGGTGTATCAAGAAAGGAAATTTTCATTCTCACAAAAATTTTTAAACGAAAGCTACAATATATTTTGCAGTATTTAAGTAAGCAATATCCTTCAACTTCATTAAGGTAGAAGTCCTAGCGCTTAGTTTTTTATATAAATATAAAAATTATTATTAATCCGACTGATCCAAATTATATGTAAAGCTTATTGCTTATTAACACAAAAACAGTGTATTAACTATGCCGTGTAACACTGTACGTTACATGCCCCTTTCAAAAAGAAATTGCATTACTATTAAGTAACAAAATCTTTTAAATGAGAGGGCTACGATACGTCCGAACCTGGAGGCTTTGGGCGACGGTTCATCTTTTTCTTTTTCAGGTTGCTTGTCTCTTTCAGGTGCTGCTGGCGAACTTTCATTCGTTTCGTTTTGAAAATAATAATTTTATTTATCCGAATTTTCTATACAACTACACATAAAACATTCATTATTATTATTATTATGAGAGTTTTTAATCAAGGGGCCACATTTTGTTATTGATTATTTATTAAAATATAAACCCCAAAAACTTTAATAGTCACATAAAACAATCATTAACTCACATTGTCCAAATTGGCGAAGATGAAGTTTTAACAAATTTTTGCCCATGTGTTAATTTAAATGTATTTTTAAACACAAAATCAATATCATCAAAGAAATATAGCCAGTCTTGTAAAAGAAAAAATCGAAAACTGTTTGTTCTCCTACAATAGTTAAATCCTTCCAAAATTTGATTGCTATTATATACATTTATCTGAGGACTTTAAACTTTAGTATAAATTGGTTTGTTTATAATAAATATTAGTCGCATGGTTTGTTTTAAGCCAACTAATCACAAATATTTTTTATCTTTATATCTACAAAAATATTTATTTATTTTCAAAATGGAGTGCAAATATTTAAATTCTATTATCCAAGGCAGGTTTTTCAAACCGAAGACAAGTCGCTCTTGTGTAAAAATCTAATATAAATATATATATATATAAATATTTTTACCGCTATATCGATTACAACCCTGAATTGAAAAATAACAAAGGGCCCATATGCAACACCTACCCCCATCCAGGGCCGGCAAATTAAATTTTGCCTCCCCCCCCCTAAAAAATCTCCTAGTTCCGGCCCTGCTCCCATCGATTAAATGTTAAGAAATGTTATATTTTTTCCAGGATGAATACCGCGGATATTTGGCAATCTTTTTTCATACTTCCGCATTTTTTTCTGATTATTTTGAGATGTTTTCAAGTTGTTTTTTAATCAACCACATATAGAGGAAATTAATTGATTATGAAAATTAACTAAGAATCGTTTTTAAATTTATATTGAATAATAGTTTTGTTTAAATAATATTTCAAGAGTCGACTGTTTGAATTAGTAAATATTAATTAAATGAGTTTTCTTTACGGAGATATATAGTCTATATAATTTCTTATTTATTAATATTTTTTGGTAAAATAATCAAATATTACGTCCTAATCTTTAAACTGAAGAAAAGAAAATTTATAAATAAAATTAAATCATGTATATTAAATCTCCGGATCGCCCTTTTTTCTTTGTTAAATAAATCACACATCTTCTTTCACTATGGCTTATCCCTATTTTTTTTTTCTAGGGGTCGTTCATTAAATTTTAATCACACAGTTATGGCTTAAATCAAAAGATCTTATATTCATAAGAGGGTGGAAAATGAGAGATGCAGCTAAGATTTTTTCTTTATTTATTTAATCCGCACGGCTGACGTTTCGGTTCCGTGTTGAAACCATCCTCAGAGATGTCAAAAAGTGATTACGATACATAGTTGAACCAAACCTTTACATAATAAATAAATGTATACGTAAAAATATGTACCTTGTTATCGCATACTGTGTATATATTTATTATGTAAATGTTTGGTTCAACAAAGTATAAAATCCACTGTGACACTTTCATAATGACTTTTTGAACAAGGAACCGGATTAAAGAAATAAAGAAAAAACCTTAGCTGCATCTCTCATTTTCTACCCTCATTCATGAATTCAACATCATGGATATAACATCACAGCTATAAATTGCGTTTGCAAAAGGTCTTATTTCAATCACATAGAAAAAAAATGAGATGGAAGAGGAGTGTGGCCATTAAAGATTACGAGGAAACGCCAATTCTCTCTCAGCGAATAAGGAAAATATGTAAAACGATGAGTATACCTATCGTGCTCGATTAAGGCTGCAGCCGAACAGCTGCTGCAACATACGCTTGGTCGTTGACGGCGACGGCACGGCGACGATCTGTAGACCGGCCAGCCGATCACCAAGCGACCAAATCGGGACGGAGTCCACTCACCTTTGGAACACGTATACAACAAACTTTAAATGCATATTCATAAGAAATTATTAACCAGCTCATGCTCAAACATGCAGGAAGACTATTAGAGTTAATAATAATGTATCGAAACAAAGCAATCTCGCTACTTGTAAAATATTTTTTTCTTTATTAGCTTTTTCTCCCCACAAGTCGAATCAGTGATACAATTATTTTGAGAATGAATTTAAAGAATCTTTTTGTTCGGTAGACTATCATAAATATATCTGAAAGGGATGCAAAATTGAAAATAAAAAATGCTAATATCAAAATAAAAAGTAAAATAAATGAAGAAAAATGAAATCTAAAATTTAGTTACCAAATTTCTTAAGTCCTATAAAGAATTGTTATGTATATATATGTGAGCAAAATATTTAATGTGCGCTCTATCAAAAAGGTTATCTATTTTAAGCTCATGCATCATAGATTAGTTCAAGTTTAATAATAAAATAATTTATCATCTTATAATTAAATTTAATTGGAAACATAAAACATTAAGAAAAATCATTTGACAGTTCACATGATGGAAATTGCTGAAATCATAAGATCACGAGAAAGTAAATTAACATAAGGATAAAATTAATCTAATTAAATAAAAGAAATTTATTAATCAGAATTTGACATTTCTTTTTTCCTGATTAGAAAATGAAAAAAAAAAACTGCTGAGATTTGTAAAAAAAAAATAGACAAAATGTATTTAGAAAATAGTAAAAAGGACGATTAATAAATAAATAGATGTAGAATGTTGTTTTGACAAATGAAGCGTGGAATAATAAATGAAATCTTGTTAAATAAATATTTATAAAATACCTGTGCATGTTTGCCACTCCTTTCCTGACGGATCGGCAAAATGGCTCTTTTTGTTTAAAAGGTCGACCGCCAGACAGCAGCTCTGTTCACCTTATGACGTCAGCAACGTTGTTTATAAATTTCAAAAAATGTCGAAAAAAAGGAAAAAAAGGCCTTAAGAAAAAAATAATTACAGATTTAGATGTTTTCAATTTTGCAAATGGAGATATTTACACAGGAAAATTTCAAATCTTAAAAAATCGTCAAATCACTAGAAATGGTAATTAATATTATACTGTATGGTACTGATAAGATAAAAGCCACTTGAAGATAATCTCATTATTAAATTAGTTTATCTATACATCTTGTATTCTCTTTATTCATTATTAAGTGTTAACTATAAATATATCAATTTTGTTCTAATATCATTATATACCTAGATGGAAATGGAATTGGAGATACTTTGCCTTAAAAATTCAAGGCATTTTATCTGAAATGCTTAGGTATTTAGGTACTCAATAGAATGCCGAAGTTTAATACATTGCAGGTATCACTAAAAAAAAAAAAAATTAATGAAAGTTTGAGGGGGGGTCCTTTCAATAATATATGCACGAAGGAAACAAGCGCCATTAGCCTAAATCTACTGAGATAAAGGCCTTTTCATTTGTTTAATTGTAAACAAACCCAATGGCAATGACTTTTTTCTTGTTTTATACAAAAAAGTGAACAGAGTAATGTTGCGATTTAAATAAAAAAGTAGATCTTTTTCCTACTATAAGGGCGCCGCAATTTGAATCTTTGGGGCCCGGGGCCTCAGAGGCCCCCTTTATACAAACGGAAAATTTTAGTTAAAAATTTTAATGAAAATTTCTCTTTGAGAGGCCCCGGGGCCCTCAGGGCTCAAATGAAAACGGAAAATTTTAGTTAAAAATTTTAATGAAAATTTCTCTTTGAGAGGCCCGGGGCCCTCAGGGCCAAATGAAAACGGAAAATTTTAGTTAAAAATTTTAATGAAAATTTCTCTTTGAGAGGCCCGGGGGCCCTCAGGGCTCAAATGAAAACGGAAAATTTTAGTTAAAAATTTTAATGAAAATTTCTCTTTGAGAGGCGGCCCTCAGGGCTCAAATGAAAACGGAAAATTTTAGTTAAAAATTTTAATGAAAATTTCTCTTTGAGAGCCCCGGGGCCCTCAGGGCTCAAATACAAACGGAAAATTTTAGTTAAAAAATTTTAATGAAAATTTCTCTTTGAGGAGCCCCGGGGCCCTCAGGGCTCAAATACAAACGGAAAATTTTAGTTAAAAAATCAAAAATTTAATGAAAATTTCTCTTTGAGAGGCCCCGGGGCCCTCAGGGCTCAAATACAAACGAAAATTTTAGTTAAAAAATTTTAATGAAAATTTCTCTTTGAGAGGCCCCGGGGCCCTCAGGGCTCAAATACAAACGGAAAATTTTAGTTAAAAAATCAAAATTTAATGAAAATTTCTCTTTGAGAGGCCCGGGGCCCTCAGGGCTCAAATACAAACGAAAATTTTAGTTAAAAATCAAAATTTAATGAAAATTTCTCTTTGAGAGGCCCCGGGGCCCTTGGGGTTCAGGGATATACGGTATTTTAAAAATATTTTTGTGTATGGAGGAGAGAGATATTTAAAGATGTGCACCCCCCAAAAAAAAATTCAATAAGACCCCTCTTCTAGTCCGCCCCAGGCCCCCAACAACTCTACCCTCAAAAGTAGATCTTTTCCCTACAAGATGGAGGTCTTATACAGGGGCGCCGGAACGAATTTGAATCAGGGGGGGGGGGCAAAAAATTTTTTTTAGAAAATTAAAATTATTTAATATGTTCAAATAGTATAAAACAAAAACATATCTACTATAAAACTTTAAAAATTTTAAATAAAATTAAAATTTTAAAAATTTGCTACTATTTTATCAAAAATTTTTGGAAAAAAATGAATTTCTTACTCTTTTAATTTTTTTAATTTAGAAGATTTTATTTTTCAAAAGTAAAAATATATCATTTTTAAAAATAAATGAAATAAAAGAAGAAATTTTGCCCCCCTCTGCCCCCCCCCCCCCTATAGGATGCCAGGGGGAGCAATGTACCCTTGCCCCCCCCCAGTTCCGGCGCCTATGGTCTTATATCAATTTCGATCATAATGGCGCTTGGTTCCTTCATACATAACATGGTCCATATATCGTCGCTTGCATCACGTAGTGACGTATCTCAAAAAAATTAAAAATTGAGATACAACGGGTATGGCCGTGTCCTGACGTTCTTTACATTATCACAAAGTGACGAATCTGTATTTCCATGTTTTTTCGTATTATTTAGGTTTTTTGGTTTTGCGTATCTATACATTTAATATAACAACATTAACTATAAACAGCTCTCCTGAAAAATGATAGAAATTGAGATACGCCACTACGTGACTCAGGCGACGATATAGGCTATAACAATGGTATTTGTTTAAAAAATCTTCGAATAAGAGCCCCCTACCATCCCTGAAAAAAATATAAACATCCCTGATTTTGGCAGTAAGAAATAACTCTATTTCTAAAATAGAGATTAATTTTTCAAGCTGTTTTATTATTTTTAGGAATTGGATTATATGAAACTTGCGATGGACAGAGTTATTATTGTATTTGGAATACTGATATGCCAAAGGATGAGATATCAATTAATTTTCCAGACGCATGTAAATATGTAGGAAACATTTTAATTCCTTTAATGCTTTATAATTCCGAGGAAGGGGGATACTATCGATACCCTGATGGATCTGAAATAACTTGTCGCTGGTTAAATGGATATCCAATTGGTGGCGTCCATCTTCTAGACCCTCGAGGGTATACATGGTACGGAATATTTTATGAAATTTATTCAAAGGCAGTGTTAATTCCAAAAAACTATTTAGTTCCAAAACATGGATATCGATGGCCAAAATTTCGAAAACCTCGCATAACAATTACTATACCTGAGAGTGATCTGGATGAAAATACGTTAGTATAATTATTATTATAATATATTTTTGATTTTTAGATATTTCAAATAAATTTATTAACTTTCTAGAAATGAATTATTAACACTTGCAAAAGAAAGCATGAAAATAATTCCACCGATATTCTAAAAGAACTGCAATATTCTTAACGAAAAAAAATCCAATTTCATTGTGGTGAAAACAAAGGCTCAAAATATTTTGGAAAATAATAAAAGTTTGAACTGGAGGAATTTTTTTAAGGTCTTTTTTGACAGTTAAGGACATTTAGACCCTGATTGGTAATCAATCCAAGGAAAAAAGCGAACTTCTGTGCCCTAGCACTAACCCACATAGCACTGCAACCAGAAAGCGGACATTAAGACGTCGAAGGGACGATGCTGCAACTTTGGGACATCGCAGAACGTCCCTGCGGCGTTGAAATGTCCGCTTTTTGGTTGCAGTGCTATGTGGGAAATTACTGTGCTACGGCCCAGGGGCTAAAATTGCTTATCTAAGGAAAACGAAAGATCATTGTTGAAAGTTTCTTATGGGAAAAAAATTGTTACCAAGTATTCTCAAAATGACCAAATAAAAATTATTTTTGTTAGCGATGTAGGTATATCGAGGAATCGAGACCACATATTTATAACTATAAAATTTAAATAATTTTACTATTTCATAAATTATTGCTCAGGGGTCCACATCTTGTGGGTACGTGGTTGACGACCACGAGCTGCCCGAGCTGGGGCAGGCAATTCTTCAGTTCTTTAAATGTCTGTCTCTTTCTTCCTCATCTCAACAGGCGTCAGACGGTGCGACGGGGCCGGCCTGTCCTATTTCTTCCGGTCGTAAAAACGTATGATAGAGTTGGAGGGAAAGAGTGAGGTCCGCCGACCCCACATTGCGGGACAAGGCGAGATTTGATAAATTAATTAATTTTGAATAATAATTAGTTAAATTATTTGAATATTATATCAACGTTAGCAAGTTATTTTGAAGGCTCTTAACTGCAAAACTCACATTCTCCACTTTTTTTTTTTTTAAGTTTTCAAGTAAACAACAACAACAAAAAGTCGGTTAATTTGAACTTATTTTCTAATTTACATAAAGAATAGGTAATAAATAAATGTCTCATGACACGAAAAAAATTTCTTCTAGTTAAATTAATTGAAAACAGCATCAAATATTGGAGAATATAACTTTAGGAGGAATTTCAAAATTGCATTCAATTTTCTTCAGGTAGATGTCAGTTTATTTATAAAATTTGACTTGATTTTTATGGAGATCAATATTTAGAGCATAGATAAATAAAAAAATGCATTTCACACAAAAGAAGAGAATATGAGTTTTGCAGTTAGACCCATTTTCTTTTCTAACGTATGACTAAAGGTAAACTTTAATAAAAGAGAACATGAAAAAAGAGCAATTCAATTTTTTATATCATTTTTTAAATTAATATAAATAATATATTTATAAAATGCTTATTATACAATTAAATTAATATATCTAATAATCTCTTAGAAATTAATATCTATTTCGTTTAAATATAAAAGTTTAAAAAATGAAAGCATTTTTTTTTTAAATGAAAATATTAATTTAAAAAATAAATCGGTAGCTTGTTCATGTATGTACAGATGAGATTCATCGTCAGGATACGCCAAGAAATCAGCACAACAGCCATTCCTATAAATAATTAATCTATTAGATATACAGTTGTATAGATAAATTAAAATTTTTTTTTTTTTCATCGATATCAGAAGAAGGGGTGTTCGATTATGGAAAAGAATAATCGATCCCATTATTTCGATTATAGAAAAAATAATCGAATATGAAAAAATAATCGATTATACCTTTTTTTTCTCTGGTAAAATTTTCATTTTTCCCTCTCGTGGAAATTTTTTTCGTAAAATTTTCATTTTTTCCCACTCGTGAAAATCATTTGACTTTTTTTTTAGAATGCGAGTCTCATCCCATCTTTTCAAACGCATGTTTTCCCGAAAATAATCGATTGGGAAAAATAATCGAAATAATCGATTATTATTTTTTTTAATAATCGAATATTTTTTAAGGAAATAATCGATTAATCGATTATTTCGCGAATCAGAAGACGATAAAATTTAGTTGATCTTTCTTTTCGAATTATTTATTTATTTTTAAAATCAAAAATATTTTGGAATACACTCTCTATTATTAAAATCCAGGCACATATTATTTAGATCTAAATTCTCATAAACAACTCATACTCACATGCATGCTCATCCACAAATCTTTCCAAAGTTGTTGGTATTTGACCTTGATAAGGAATCTTATTATTAAGAACTACGGAGGCGGCCAAACATCGTAGTGAAATATATTTGAGCACTGGGATTGAAAAACATGAAAATGTAGCTAATGACTTGGCCGGAGTATCTCCCATAATATTAGGATGATCGATATGAGCACCATGGTCCAAAAGGAGTTGAATTAGCTCGCACAATTTGAACTAAAAAAAAAAAAAAAAAAAATTAAAAAGATTAGTTGGTAGAATATCCAGTCTGGGCTGAAGCTCGAAATGATAGTGATATGGTGAGCGAAAATTAGAAAAGCAGCACGTTTTTTTTTTTTTTTTTTTTTTTTTTTTTTTTTTTTTTTTTTTTTTTTTTTTTTCTTTTTTTTTTTTTTTTTTTTTTTTTTTTTTTTAATTTTTTTTCCCCCGGCGGGCCCCAGGGGGGGAAAAATTTATTTTTTTTTTTTTTTAAAATATTAGAGATGTGCTTGAAATTCAAAAATTCCAGCAAAAATTAATTTATCTTGTAAAAAATTATTAAATTTTTTCCCACTTACTATTTCAATCACAGCAATTAACTTATTGGTTTGAAATTTAAAAAACAGAAAAATTTTGTTTAGAACTAACATTGTATTTTAGTCCTGAGAAGCAAATCTGTGGAACCAATAAACCGGACTATTCAAGGTTTTGCTATACTTGTTAAATAGATAAATACAATTCATTATAATCATAAATTAGATTAAATAAAATAAAGATAGCCAATATATTTATTACAATTTTTATATTTTATAATATTCTTTTTCATTTGTTTCTTATCCAGTGGCGTAGCGATGGGGGTGCAAGGGGGGTCATCATGCCCCGGGCGCTACTCCCAAAGGGGCGCCAAATGGTCCGCAAAACAAAAAATCGTTAAATAATTTTTATTTTTATTATAATTGATTCTGGAAATTATATTTTAAATTTAGTGCAAGTGTAATATAATAATTTTGTATATTTTACATATAATATTGGTTTTAAAATGGGGGGGGGGGGGGGCGCTAAAAAGGTATTGTGCCCCAGGCGCGAGTCAAGCTCGCTACGCCACTGTTCCTATCCAAATTTTATTGTAATTCCTTAGCACCCTACAATTCACAAATAAATTTGATTATGTTTTTTTTTTAATTCAATTGTCGAACAGTTTATGTTATCTTAATTGAATTTCAAAAGAAAACTTGGAAATCCCAGAAGATTTAATGATGTTAAATTAATCTGAGTGACAGTTCCTGGTTCAAAATTAGATATAATAAATCTTTCTATTTAAAAATAGTTACACAAAGAAAATCTTTGACAAATGATAGGATAAAAGTTTCTATTTAGTATCATTAGATCCCACTAATTGAGATAAGACAGCTTATTTTTGACAAAACCTAGGTATCAGTATAAATAAAATTAATTTATGAAAAAGTGCTTCAATAAAAAAAAAATGGAATATAGAAACAACTTACATCTGTACGGGCAGTAAACGGCATAGTAGCAATATGTAGAGGAGACGTTCTTGTATTATTTCGTGCGTTAACGTCGGCTCCACATTCCAAAAGGAGTTTTATTACAGCCATATTGGGAAAAATTACCTAAAATATAAAAAATATTTACATTCTCGTTTTTCTTATTTTTTACTTACTTAATTAGGAGTTTTTTTTTTTTTTTTTAATTTATTTGAAGGCCTTTTTCGGCATCTAAGGCCATTTAGACTCCATCCTTATTTATTTCAAATGATAGATAATCTGATTAAATATTCAAGGGTTAGGATCGACAATTCAGTGGAATTCTAATAATTGCATTTTTTTTTCTCTCAGTTTATTAACTTCTAATAGACTTACATTGTTAGTCAGGGCTGACGAGAAGAAGCCGAAGCTCAGAGCCACGGAGTTTTGAACAAGTCGAAGCTAAGCTGAATATATTCATCATTTACTTCGATTCCTAACTAGCTAATTATTTTTTGCCTTTTTTACTTTTAAGTATTTATTTACCTTTATAATTTTATAAAATACCTTAATATCTTCGCCAAAATATGTGCTTTTGATATTATGTACAGGAGAAACACATAAATGTAGAAGAGAATCGTGATTAAGAAATGTCCTCGGTGAATGGGAAACCAGCCTTTGAACTAAAGATCGTTTGATTTCATGTTCTTCTGAAGTTTTCGCCAACGAAATGAGAAGATAAATAAGATGTGTAAGGCACGATAGCGTTTTATCGTGACTTTCCTGTTGTCGTTTATGAACAGGACGAATCTAAAAAAAAAAAAGCAATCACGAGGGTAAATCAAAAAGTAAGTTACACCTCCAAGTTATGACTATTAATGAAAGCACATACACATAGGCAACAACTTACAATGTAAGTTCACTTTCCAATAGTACCCAAGAGACTGTAAATATTTAACGGCCAACCAACTTTTCGATTCAGAAATCACCTCCAGCGGTATGTAACCACATGGAGACAATTGTTTAGACCTCCTCTATTGGAATGGAGTCATACACCGAGATCCTTTTTCAGCTTACTGAGTAATTATCGCATAACGCTATAGGTCTGAACTCTTTGGAGGATGTTGTCATACCTCCCAAATGAATGGGTGCAGCTGTTCGGACGTTTGGCGGACCTTGTGAGGGGTTGCATTGACGTGCAACAAAATCATCATAAGTTGATGTATATAAAGGATATAAACGAAGAGAAGATGAGATCCATGTGATTACATCACGCTGGAGGTGATTTCTACGTATCCGGTTCGAAAAGTTGGTTGGCCGTCCCAAAAAGTGTTTACAGTTTTGGAGACTATTGGAAAAGTGAACTTACATTATATGTTAATGCCTAAATGTATGTGATTTCATAGATGGTCATATCTTGGAACAGTAACTTACTTTTTGATTCACCCTCGTAAATTAATTAGTTAATGAAAATAATAAGGTATTTTAATTTTATAAATAAATAATTATCAAAAAGGGAACAAAGACGCTAAATGACGCTTTTAATCAAATCTAAAAATAAGCATAAAGAATGCTATTGAAAAACTTGGCAATAGAGTTAAATATTTTTTTGTGACAATGAATGAGATAGATGTTGATGTATATAAAAGAATTTAAGAGAAAAATTTAATTTTAGAATAGATCAAAAACCTCAAGTAAAAATTAAAAAAAAAACATATAAAAGTTAAATTATTAATTAAATATTTTACACTTTCGTTCTTGATAAATGAATTTATTAAAAAAAAATTTATTTAAAACATTTAGAATTTATTATTTAAATATTAATTATTACTTCGTATAAAAAATTTACTTTTTTTCTCTAGAAATATATATACGTAGTTCTATAGATATTTCATTTCAAAATAACAATTTCCGTGTTGAAATAAGTTTAAAAAGCATTAAAAGGAAGGGAAAGAGAGGCTTTTAAACGGTTACATCTCATTAGATGTGAGCATTCGTCGTCACGAAATAAATAAAATCGCTGATTTTGCCAACTCCGTATTTTCTCAAGGATACATTTAGCCAAACTCAACCGGTAATACGGAAGAAATGAGAGCTGCTATAAAAGAATTGAATATTTATATATTTAAAAGATTTTAGTTATTTTGATTAATGTAATAAATAGATAGATTAGGAAATCAGAAAATATGTGTTTATTTAATCCAACGCTCATAACAACATAACATTTATCATATAACAATCGGAACTACAACAATTAATAAGTAATTGAGCACAGTACATTACATTTACTCTTTTTTTTTTTTTTTTTTTTTTTAATTAACTACGAAATCTTTGTATTTGCTTGGAATTTTCTTTATTCTTCCGCTTTCTCTTCTTTGAAATTTTCTTTCTACGTTTCTTTCTCCTGAACTCTCATTCTCCATCCTAATGTCATTTCCATTATTTTGAGTAATTTCCTTTTCCTCCTCTTCCCTATAGTTTTCTTCATTTTCCTCCTTAAATTTCTTAACAAAAGTTGTATTCCTTTTCCTAATTTGACCTTCTGGGCCTCGTATGGTGACTTCACTTCCTTCTTTTCCGACTACGGTCCAAGGTTCTTTTCCAAATTCCGTTTTTAATTTGCTATCCCTGGACTGTCTCACTAAAACCGAATCCCCTTCTTTTATTTCAGATTCTCTCGCTTGTCTCCTTTTATCGTAATTTTCTTTCCCTTTCATTTTCTCATTCCAATCCTTCTCCCTTATATCCTCATCAATCCTTATATTAGGTTCTTCCTGAAAGGTTGGCAATTTACATCTAATATTTCTTCCAAAAAGAAGTTCACTAGGTGTTCGCCCAGTTGTAGTATGAAGAGTAGTTCTGTACATTAGTAAATAATCCAAAATATGCACTTTCCAATTTTTTCTATCCAATTCAAAAGCTATCTTAAGCCTTTTCATTAAAGACCTGTTTTGTCTCTCAACTTCCCCATTTGCTTGAGGCCAAAGTGGAGTACTATAGATGTTTCTAATAGAATATTCTTGACAGAAATTGATAAATTCTTCGCTTGTAAATTGCTTGGCATTATCAGTTTTGAGTGTTTTTGGGAAACCATATCTTGAAAATATCATAAGCAATTGTTGAATTGTTTCATAACTTGAAATATTTTTCATAAAAACTAGTTCGTAAAATCTACTGTAGTAGTCGGTAACCACCAAGAGATATTCCCCTGAAGGTAATGGGCCCTTAAAATCCGCACATAAGTCTTCCCAAGGACGTTCTGGCAATCTTTTCCTTTTTAATTCTTCCGGAGGGTCTGGTTTACCCACCAATTGGCAACCATGGCAATTCTTTATAAAATTCTCCACATCCTTATCAATGCCCGTCCACCAAACTTTAGCTCTTAACCTCTGTTTCATTTGAACAATCCCGGGATGCCCTTCATGAGCTAATTGTAAAATATTTTTCCTCAATCTCCGAGGCATAATAATTCTCATTCCTCTCAAAATAAGTGAACCTACTATACATAACTCTTCTTTGATGTATTCATAATTTTTCAATTCCCTATTCCATTTCCCAGATCTGATAGCTTCTTTCAAATTAATTAATTCTTCATCTGTTTCACTAACTTCCTTTATTTCCTCTAAATCAACTGCCTTAGGCCTGATGTACATTACGATATTTTGTACATACTTCTCATTCATTTCATCAAAATGTTTATGACGTACATTATTTTTAATCAATCTAGATAAACAATCTGCAATGTTTGACTTTCCCATGCAGTATTCAACTTCATACTCGTAGCTTTGAAGACGTAGAACCCATCTCTCTAATCTAAGATTTAATTTTGACCTTGGTGTGAAAATATATTTTAAGCTTTTATGATCAGTACACAATATAAATTTTTTCCCGTATAAATATTGATGCATTCTTTCGACTGACCAGACTAAAGCCAATGCTTCCTTTTCCGTTTGTGAATATCTTTTTTCAATATCAGATAAGCTTTTGCTAGCATACTCTATAATTCTATACTCTCCCTCAATTTCTTGAACTAAAACACAACCAATACCTACGGGACTAGCATCACTAATGATTTTAGTTTTAGCCTTTGGATCATAATAAGCCAGTATTTCTTCATTTTGTAAAATTTCCTTTATTTTTGAAAAAGATTTCTCCTCCTTCTCTCCCCAACAAAATCTTTTTGATTTCACTATTTCTCTTAAGGGATAAGAAAGAGTGGACAAATTAGGTATATATCTTCCAACATAAGTTACCAGCCCTAATAAACTTCTCATTTCCTCTATATTTTTGGGATTTCTAAAATCTTTTATGGCTTGAACTTTACTAATATCTGCTTTTACCCCTTTAGGTGTTAAAATATGACCGAGATATTTAATTTCATTCAAACATATTTCACATTTATTTTTATTCAATTTAATTCCTTTTTCTTTTAATACGCTTCTTACTTTTTCAAGTCGCTTATCATGTTCATCTTTAGTTCTACCATATATTAAAATGTCATCTATATAGACAAAAGATCCTTCACAACTTTGTAATATTTGACTCATAACCCTTTGAAAAATTTCAGGTGCATTTGATATACCAAATAGCATTCGTTTATATTGATAAAGACCATTTCTAGTTTGAAAAGTTGTTAAAGATCTCGAATCAGGATGAAGTTCGATTTGATGAAAGGCATTTTCAATATCTAATTTTGAAAAAAATTTACTCCCTTGCAGTTCAGGAAGTAAATCATTAATAGTGGGAATTGGATGTCTTTCTCTGACAACACATTCATTAACTCTTCTCATATCTAAACAAACCCTTATGTCATTAGCTTTAGGGACAACAACAATTTGAGAGCACCATTTAGTAGGACCATAAACCCTTTCGATAATTCCTAACTTTTCTAGATCATCCAACTTTTTGTCTAATTTCTCTTGCAGAGCTAGAGGAATTTTCCTGGGAGGAGTAATAACCGGGATGGCATCTTCCTTTACTGGAATTCTCAACTGAAATCCTCTAATTTTTGCAAATTCTTCAGATTTAATATTATTAATAAAATTCCCAATTTTTAAAACTTTTAATTTTAAAGAAGACTCTTTACCTAATATAGGAATACCTCTTCCTTCTATTACATAAAATTTCGCTGTTGTTTTTATCCCATTTGGGGCCTTGATAAAAGTTTTAATTGATCCTTTCACCTTAAGAGGTTTCGAATCGCCATAGGGTTTTAAAATATCTTTCTTGATTTCACATTTACATGCTATACGATTTCTTTTTAGATACTCCCAGGTTTTAGAATCTATTACATTACAGCTTGACCCTGAGTCTATCAAAACATCTAACTTTACTCCTCCTACATCTATTTGAATGTCCGTGTTTCCGGAATTTTCATGACCAACCTTATTAATACTAAATGTATACTCATCCGAGTTAGAATTCTCTTCACTTTCATTTCCACTCTCTTCCTCTAATTGACGAACTTTCCTATTATTTGTTTTAGTCCTATCTTTCGATATTCCTTTCTTAGTTTTACAAAATTTCGAAAAATGTCCCCTAAATCCACATTTACTGCATTCTTTATTCAATGCTGGACAATTATTATTAAAACTTAAATGATTTTCGCTTCCACATCGGTAACACCTCCTTTTAACTTTGTTCAATTTATTAATATCATTATTATTTTCATTTCCTATAGTTTTCCCAATCCCAATTTCTTCTATTTTACTAGCTTGTCTCTCAGATGCTTCACAAATTTGACTTATTTCTAAAATATTTTCTAAAGTTAAATTAGTTCCTTTTTCTAAAAATTTCCTTCTTAATCTAGAATCTCTACATTTTTCAATAATCTGATCTCTAATTTGCTCATTTAAACTTTCCTTAAATTCACAGAATTGGGCTTGTCGTTTTAATCTAATAATAAATTGAGAAATAACTTCCCCTTCCTTTTGTTCCATTTTCCTAAAAATATGTCTCTCATACGGCACATTGACCTTTGGAGCAAAATAATTAGTTAATATTTTAACAGCTTTCCCATATTCTGTTAAGTTGGGTTCCTCTAACTGTGAAGCCTCTAATGCAAAATAAATATCTTGTACATCCATACCTGCACAGTGAAGTAAGAGAGCCCTTTTCTTCCCGTCATCTTTAATTCCTTTAGCTTCAACATATAATTGAAATCCACGAATCCATTTGCTCCATCTCACTCCCAATTCACCTGGTGAGCCTTCGATGGAAAATTTTTCAAAATCATTAAACTTATCTTTATCCATTTTCTTTTTTTTTCTTTTAAAATTTATCCTCGTCGCCAAATGTAATAAATAGATAGATTAGGAAATCAGAAAATATGTGTTTATTTAATCCAACGCTCATAACAACATAACATTTATCATATAACAATCGGAACTACAACAATTAATAAGTAATTGAGCACAGTACATTACAATTAAAAATATTGAAATTAACATACCATCAAAATATCATTTCGCCTGACGATTTAATTCATAACATGATCATCATCGGGAGGAAGGGTCCCCGTCCCCCACCCACCCATCTCACCCTTTCCCCCATCCCCTCATATTAGGAATGAGAACTTTCTTATTTTGAATCCGAATTTAAAATTGTGTTGTGGTGGTGGTATGCCATGTGTGCATGTATGTATCTAAGTTAATTTATATTTATACTAGACGCAAAGCCCCGCCTTCGGCGGGGCTTTACGCCTAGCCAGGGGGCTGCGCCCCATGGACCCTCTTGCTCGAATACTTATATACATACCGGTACATTCTGTCATTTTCCCTTTTCATTTTTATATATAGAGTTTATTTTAACGGTTAATTATTTATGAACTTAAGATTTTTTGTGAATCATATCCTTTCCGGGACTCTCCCGGTACACAAACAAAAAATTTAAGCCGATATTTTATAATTCAAAATGTAAATAAATAAAAAAAATCGTAAACATGGGTAAATATTTATATTTTGTTACCATGGCAACTATTTCTCCTAATTTTTATTTTTTTCTTATTTTAACGGTTAATTACTCATTAACTTATTGTTATTTGTGAAACAAAACCTGTCCGGGACTCTCACAAACATACACAGAAAATTTCATCAAAATCGGTTCAGTCGTTTAGGAGGAGTTCAGTCACATACACACGTACAGAAGAATTATATATATAAAGATTGTCCAACAATGCATGTGTAATAATTGCTTTAAAATGTAAATAATTCGTAATTAATAATTGTTTATATTGCTTTCCTTAATTTTTTATAAATAAAATACATTCCTGCGTGCTTTAGACTATTTGTGTTCATTTTTCCGTGCTCTGCAGGGTTTTTACTCAACAGTTTTGCGACCAACAGGCAAAACGTATCTAAGGGGCTCTAAAAATTTTTAGCATTTCTATGGATACTCATTGAAATTTTATCCTTGCAAAACGAAAAGTTCAAGGCTCAAGGAGTGACCGTATTTATAATTATATATCTTAAATTTAATCAAATAGTAATATATAAGTTAAGAAAATGTTATTTTTAATCAATATTTTAATGAAAATTAAGTCTATTTATTTATATTCAACACAAGAAAATGTAAAAAAACTAAATAGTTATAGACAAAAAAATTTATCAGACTTGATGTACCGGGAAAAATGTTACAAAGATATCAGTGGTAAGAATTTAACACCTAATGGAGGAAATTGGGGCAAATTAACATGAAATTATTCAATTTTTTCAATTTCCTTTTTTTTTTTTTAGCTATTCAACAAGACATTTAAAATATATATTTAGAATCGTTCACCTCATTCACAATTTCATTTCGCCTGACCATTTAATTCATATCATGTTCATCATCGGCTCATCCCCATAACCACCCGCCCCGGGGTTTTTCCCCCATTCCCCCACCTCACCCCCAAAAATTTTAATCATACTTCACTTCTTAAAGAGCATCTTAAAAGATAGTTGATTTATAAATTCTAATCAAAATCGGCGGAAAATCGGAAAAAACTGAAAAAGAACTTTTCTGTAAAGCCCAATATATGCTACACCTCTGGGACAAAATGAAATATAATAGATTCTCTTTTCTAGTGATGCCCCAGGCCCCCAACAGTCTCGGTACACCCCTGAAGAGAAAATCGATTTTTTTAAATGTATAAATAAATTTATATTTATTCGAAAAAGTTATTTTTTCATAACCCTTTTTTTATGTTCTAAAAGAATCTCAATTGAATTCGAATTTAAAATTTGAAAGTTTTTTTTTGTTTTGCGACCAACAGATAGAAACGTATCTAAGGAGCTCCAACAATTTCTAGCATTTCTATGGATACTCATTGCAATTTTATTCTTGCACCCTGAAAGAGTACGCGTTTATATAAAGAAATATTTTAAAATTAATTATAAATATACCAATAATTTAAAGAAAATGTTATTTTTAATTCATACTCTAATAAAATGTAAATCAATATATATTTATACAAAAGAAGAAATGTAAATAAAATAAACAGTTATAGACAAAAAAATTTGTCTGATTTTCTATACCGCGAAAAATATAACAATCATATCAGTGGTAAGAATTGAACACCTAATGGAGGAAATTGGGGCAACTTGACATGAAATTATTTAATTTTTTCAAATTCATTTTTTTTTTTAGCTATTATTCACCAACAAGATCAATTTGATATTTATTTCGAATCATTTTCACAATCACCAGAAGCACCGAAAAATATACCCCATTCCGAATTTCATTTGGCCTGACCATTTCATATTCATCATCTGTTCATATATGACGATTGTTGTCTGATAGCTGTTTATAAACAAAATCGCTCCTTGATTTTTTGAAGTTTTTGTGAAATTTTGCTAGTTCTTTTATTATTTCTTTTTGTGAAGGGTTTTTTAAACTCTTTTACTACATTTTGGAATAATAAAAGTTGGGTTTGCTTTTGCAATCACCAGAAGCACCGAAAAACATAATATTTTAAGAAAAATGAAGTTTATTTATTTATATACAAAACAATAAGAGGTAAAAACTCTCAATAGCTACCGTCAAAAAAACTTATCCGATTTATTATACCGGGAAAAGTGTCATAAAGATATCAGTGGTAAGAATTTAACACCTAATGGAGGAAATTGGGGTTACTTGACATGAAATTATTTAATTTTTTTCAAATTATTTTTTTTTTTTTTTAGCTATTATTCACCAACAAGATCAATTTGATATTTATTTCGAATCATTTTCACAATCACCAGAAGCACCGAAAAATATACCCCATTCCGAATTTCATTTGGCCTGACCATTTCATATTCATCATCTGTTCATATATGACGATTGTTGTCTGATAGCTGTTTATAAACAAAATCGCTCCTTGATTTTTTGAAGTTTTTGTGAAATTTTGCTAGTTCTTTTATTATTTCTTTTTGTGAAGGGTTTTTTAAACTCTTTTACTACATTTTGGAATAATAAAAGTTGGGTTTGCTTTTGCAATCACCAGAAGCACCGAAAAACATAATATTTTAAGAAAAATGAAGTTTATTTATTTATATACAAAACAATAAGAGGTAAAAACTCTCAATAGCTACCGTCAAAAAAACTTATCCGATTTATTATACCGGGAAAAGTGTCATAAAGATATCAGTGGTAAGAATTTAACACCTAATGGAGGAAATTGGGGTTACTTGACATGAAATTATTTAATTTTTTCAAATTCATTTTTTTTTTTAGCTATTATTCACCAACAAGATCAATTTGATATTTATTTCGAATCATTTTCACAATCACCAGAAGCACCGAAAAATATACCCCATTCCGAATTTCATTTGGCCTGACCATTTCATATTCATCATCTGTTCATATATGACGATTGTTGTCTGATAGCTGTTTATAAACAAAATCGCTCCTTGATTTTTTGAAGTTTTTGTGAAATTTTGCTAGTTCTTTTATTATTTCTTTTTGTGAAGGGTTTTTTAAACTCTTTTACTACATTTTGGAATAATAAAAGTTGGGTTTGCTTTTGCAATCACCAGAAGCACCGAAAAACATAATATTTTAAGAAAAATGAAGTTTATTTATTTATATACAAAACAATAAGAGGTAAAAACTCTCAATAGCTACCGTCAAAAAAACTTATCCGATTTATTATACCGGGAAAAGTGTCATAAAGATATCAGTGGTAAGAATTTAACACCTAATGGAGGAAATTGGGGTTACTTGACATGAAATTATTTAATTTTTTCAAATTATTTTTTTTTTTTTAGCTATTATTCACCAACAAGATCAATTTGATATTTATTTCGAATCATTTTCACAATCACCAGAAGCACCGAAAAATATACCCCATTCCGAATTTCATTTGGCCTGACCATTTCATATTCATCATCTGTTCATATATGACGATTGTTGTCTGATAGCTGTTTATAAACAAAATCGCTCCTTGATTTTTTGAAGTTTTTGTGAAATTTTGCTAGTTCTTTTATTATTTCTTTTTGTGAAGGGTTTTTTAAACTCTTTTACTACATTTTGGAATAATAAAAGTTGGGTTTGCTTTTGGAACTAAGGATTTCTCTGCGTTGTTAAGGTAAATATTTTGAATATTTTTTTTTTTTTTTTTAATTTTATCGAAATGGTTAAAACGCGTTGCCAATGTAGGCTTGGGGGACTAGAAGTATAGGTATAGGGACCGATGATAGGTCATGTCCAGAAGATGATAATGTAGAGAGACTTAATCAGGTGATTTGTAATTTAGAGAGCGAATTAGCTCAGCTTCGGGATGAGTTAGATTCGATTAAAAATGTTATTGGCCAAAGACAGGGACATTTGGATGCAGTGGCGTCATTTGGGGGGGGGGGGCAGGGGGGGGCATTTGCCCCCCTCCCAAGGGCTCTGATTTTTATAAAATTTTATATTATTCTAAATAAAATACTCCAAAATACATCTACGAGTATACAAACTGTACAAAATTAAACAATTAATTAAATTAAATATGTTTTGGCCAAATTTGAGTACCCATTTGTAAGTAAATTTTAAGAAAAAAAAATGTTTGCCCCCCCCAAGAAAGTTGAAATGACGCCACTGTTTGGATGTCTGTCAGGTAAGTGAAATTTTGATAAATAATTCAGATATAGTTAGGGAGATTAGTGATAGGGTTTTGATATTGGACGATAGTTTGTTTAAATATTCGGCTTCTTATGTAGCATCTCGTGGGTTTAATTCCTGGTATTTTCCTGGGGTGAGATTTGAACAGTTAGCTGACATTGTAGAGGGTTATGTAGGAGGTGGAAGGGATTTAGTGTTTGTCCATGTAGGTACGCATAATATTTATGATGCTAGTCCAGAAATATTTAGGTGGAAATTTGATAGGCTAGTTAATTGTCTTCAGGATAAATTTAACGGAGCAAAATTTATTTTTAATGGAATAGTTTATAGGAGAGATGTTGATTTTAGAAGAATTGATTGGGCCAATGACATTTCTGGTGTGACAAGCACAGAACACAACTTTCGATTACCGAAGGTAAGAGAAAAGTTGTGTGCAGTGCGACTAGTCACACCGGATTTTTTAAAGTTATATATAGTCTCTAAAATTTTTTGAACTCTTTTTCAGGAATCCAAGCATTCTAAAAGCTTTATTTACAATTCAAATTAAAGTATAATGTGGATTCAAAAATCACTCTTAAATCCCCTATCTAAAAATTATGAATGTGTTAAGGCGTTATATTTTTTCCCAGGGGAATTTCCAACTATATTATTGATTGAATTGACTCTGTTAGAAATGTACCTCCAATAATGGTATCGTTGCTATAAGATCGTCGGCTAGAAGTTGAAAAATTGCAGCTACATCATCGAATCGAGGCTCGCAACGACCTTCAAGATTTTTCTCGCAGAGATCAACAAAAAGACGAACTAATGCTTGAGCAGTGAAGCAGGTGTCATTATATAAAATCTAAAAACAAATTAAAACAAAATTTAATAGAAAAATTATTTTTTTTTACCATAAATTAAATTATTTCTACTATTAATATTAAAAGTAAAGATTCCAATTTGTTAAATTATAAATGGAATTTCGATTGAAATAAAATATTTTCCTAAGTGTGTTTAATGTGTAAGATGGGTGATTTTGTTGAATGAAAATGGAACAAGAGTGAATCACCCAAACATGAATATGCAGAGAATGAATTAAGTACCGTGAGGAATGATTTTAGCAATCTATTTATAGGAAAATACAATTTATGAATTTAAAAGAGGAAAATGATTCAGAATAAAAAGTTACTAAGGCTGGGTGCAATGTTTTTTAAAATCTGATGTGACTGGTCACACCAGATTTTTTCTGTCGGCATATTTTAGTTTCCGACATTAGGCCCTAGTAGGGGCGTATATAAGGGCCCCCCCCCCCCGAAATTTCCCAAACACATATACATATATAGGGATATACAGATATCAGCGCAACAAATTTTTCCGCAGGATGGAAAACTTTGGTTCCGCAAAGGGAAAAATGTTCCGCGAAAAATTTCGTGTGAAAAAAAATTTAGTTTCTTAAAAAAAAATTTTCCGCAGAAAAACTTTTGAGTTCAGGCTCCCCCCCCCCCCGAAAAAAATTTCTATATACGCCCCTGGGCCCTACAATAGATAGAATTCAAGGGCCGTGGTGTAGTGGTTAGTATGCAGGCCATTTGTACCAAGGGTCGCGTGTTTGCATCCAGTCCCATGCGGGAAAAATTTATTTATTATGAATTGGCTATCCAATGCCGAAAAAAAACGAATTAAAAAAAAACAATTATGAGAGCAAAATGAGAATATACATTTTAAAGGGCATCTAAAAAATAATTGATTTTTGAATTTTATTCAAAATCCCGTTAGAGCAAATTTTGTGAAAATCGAAAAAACTGAAAAAGTAGATCAGTAAAGATTAAAAGCTTATTTTCAGGCCTCAGAGGGGGTTCCTAATTTAAATATAAAATTTTCTCGTAGCTCAATTCCTTCATGCTTTAAATTGAACACAGACAAACAGACCCACAGAAAGATTTTGCGGAACCTACTTTTTCGGCCTCAGGGGACCTCAAAACGTGTATATCCATCAAAATCTCGACAACGAATTTTTGACATAATAAACAATTTTACTTTCATTTAGTTTAAATATGAGGATGTTATATGAATATAATAAAAAAAGAAATTGAGCAAATGATTCTATTTGATTGTTTCGTTCCGCATATATCATAAAAGGCCTCATGTTTCCCACACCCTAGTAGTATAAATCGGTTGCTGAAATACCGAGTTACAAACATACCGAAAATTAGAGAGTTTTTTAATATATATTATATCACAGTATAAAATATAAAATGAAAAGAATGTTAAAAAGTGTTGAAGGAAGTAGGTCACGGTTGCGACGAAATATTTTACAAAATCTTTATTAAGTTGACTTTCTCATTCAAGTATCTCAAATAAACGTAAAAATGATTAAAGAAAGAAGGTAGGAAAATAATTAATTTAAGATGAAGTAGTTTATTTCGGAAAAGAATGTCCTTTTTTTTCTTTGTTTAATCAAATTGTTTTGTTTGAACAAGTTCCTGTTCCCTTTTAGTAAATTGTGTTTTTTTCTGGTGTCCTACTAAAGATTGACGTAAGAGTCTTTGAAGATGCTCAACGCATGTGGCAACAGAATTTAATTCAACACCAATGAACCAGGAAATCCAGAATAGCATGCAAATTATGGGAACAGGAAGATAAATTTATATATAATAATAATATTTTCGTTCTAGAATTAAAATAACAAAAAATCTATTATAACGTTAGGTCAAAATTAATTAATGTAATAATAAAATATTTAAAAAAAAAAATCATTATTATTTTTTAATTTCTTTGTTCTTATAATTGCAATATAAAAAAAGAACTTAAAAAATAAACATAAGGAAAAATGCTAATAAATTTTACTTTCTCTTAAATATTGAATTCGGGTCAAATTATCGGATTCGAGTTTTCACCGGAAATTCACCTTTTCTTGTCAGAAATTAAAATGTTTTTTAGAAATTGGTTTATGTGAACAAGGGGAGTTATCCCCCCCCCCCACCTTAAACTATAATTATATATGCAAAAGAGAGAGAATTGTAATAAAAAATAAAATAAGCAAAAGGAAAATGAGGACAAAATCCCTTTGAAAACGTAATGTCTTAATAAATATTTGCCTAAATGATGTAATGAGGTTTTAGAGGAAAGCTTAGAAAATTGCCTAAGGTCTGATTATCAGATCAGATTCGAGACCAAGACGACTAGCAACTTTAAAAATTTTACACGAGAAAAAGTCAAAATTAGGGGGTGGGAGTTGTGTCAACGATGTACACGATAATTTTAAAAATATTATAATATGAAAAAAAAAAAAAAAAAAAAGAATGAAATGATATACCGAGCTTGAGAAACTATTGTCAAAAAACTTAACAAGAATTTTTTCTAATAGTAATTAAAATTTATTGTATTTTCACTGAGAGAACTTCCTCTTAGCTTTCTTTTAATAAATTGTATAATCCTATTGTGTTCACAGCGTAATCTTTAAAAAATCTGGTATGACTGGTCGCACCAGAATTTTTGTGTCAACATTTATTTAGTATCCGCTGATACGTATATTAAAATTCAAGATGTAATAAAATTTATAAGTATAAGAAATTATTTATAATTATGTTACCATTTCTCCTATCTTTCTATGAAGTACAAGAGTTAAGTGGGCGTCAAAAGATTTCTGAGAATATACATTTTAAAGAGCATCTAAAAAAATAATTGATTTTGAATTTAATCAATAAATAGAAAAAATTTAAAAAGTACATTAGTAAAGTACTAGTACTTTTTTCCGTAAGCTTCGTGTCATGGAGGTACCTAACTTAAATATAACATTTTAACTTCGTAGCTTCTGTTTGTTCTTGAGATATTTTGTTCACAGTCACAGAGACAACACAGACCATTTTGCAAAAGCCACTTTTTTAGCCTCAGGGGACCTCGAAATCCATCTAAATCTCGACATGAATCCAATACCATTTTCTTTCTATATATAAATTTATATACAATATTCAAAATAAAAAGGAGAAAAGCATTTAATAAAATTAGAATTTCGAGACACGGGCCATACACACAAAACGCTGTGGTCGCTCTCTATTTAGCATTTAAAAAAGGCAAGTAGTATAGAACTCATTCGAATTAATTGAAAATATAATTATCAACATCGTGATTGATTTTTTTTTCTCTGAATAAAAAAAGCTCAACAACAATATTTGTGTTAATAGATAAACAGGAAAAAAGTTCAAATAGAAAAAATACGATGTAAAATGTTTATCATTTGCGATGTTTTTTTTTTTTTTTTTTTTGAACTTTAAAAACTATAAAAATTAAAAAAATCCTTTTGTTACGGAAAAAATTAGCAACAGACGACAATTCGAAAGACCTTTTAAAATGACCTTACAGAGTCATTAATAATAACATAATGCCGATTATGTCAGAGTAATTAAATTGATATAGCAGGGCCACTGGCGGAGGGCAGGGGGATAAATTGTAAAATATAGAAAAATTTGATAAATACTTTTTATTTTGTTATGACAAAGAAAGTTTTTGACTAATGAATTTTCTGAAAAATTCAAGAAAAAAAGTTTGCATGAACCAGGGAGTAACGTGGTAATAATTTGAATTTCTTAAATATTTTGGAAAATTAATTATAATCAAATTTCTTCAATATCACAAAATAGACAAGTTGACTTGAAAATTAGAGAGGCAGGTAGTTGCTCTGTGAAACAGCTTTCTGGATATATGACATGGAGCATTGGGAGGAGCTATGCAGCAGTTGAAAAAAGAGAGCACGCATATGGTTGACCCTTTAAACAGTCATAAACAGACCCTTTTGTGCTGTACCCTCGCCTCGCTTGAATTCAAGATCCTTCCTTAACATCTTAACACTTGCATTGCAACAATAAATATCCCAAATTGGCAATAAACTTGCTCGCCGGAGACGAGGAAGGAGGTCCAGGGGCGCAGCCCCCTGGCTTTGCAACTATAAATTACTAATGAAAAAAAATTAAATTATTTTTAAAAAATAATAAGAAAAATCTAAAGACTAAGAAAAAATTTCTTGCAAAAAACTTTGGATTCGATATAGGCCCATAGAAAGATAAGGTTTGTTTTTCAGAATATAAAGAAATATTTATTATTGAGATAAATTAATTTTATCTCACTTGTTTAATTAGACTAATGTTTAGTTCACTTAATTTAGATAATAAATTAAAATATAGATATGTCATAAAAAATCTGGTGTGATAATATTACAATATCATAATAAACACTTGATCTATTTTTTTCTATAAGAGGTTTAATAAGACATTTTACCGACTATATGGCTAAAAATCTGGTGTGACTGACGCAACACACAACTTTCTCTTACCTTCGGTAATCGAAAGTTGTGTTCTGTGCTTGTCACACCAGATTTTTTGTGTCGACCTATATTTAGTTCCCGACAGTACGAAACATATGAATTCAGATGTAAAATTTATAAGTATGGGAAAATATTTATATTTTGTTACCATGGCAACCTTTCTCCTATCTTCCCTATGAAATACAAGAGTAAAGTGGTCTTCAGAAGATTTCAATCACAAAATAAGAATATACATTTTAAAGAGAATCTAAAAAATAATTGATTTTTGAATTTTAAAAAAAATCGTTGGAGCAAATTTTGAGAAAATCGAAAAAAACTGAAAAAGTGCATCAGTAAAGTACTAGTACTTTTTGGCCGATTTTGTTCAGAAAGCTTCGTGTCACGTCCCATGGGGATGCCTAACTTAAATATACAATTTCAACCTCCTAGCTCTTTCCGTTCTTGAGATATTTTGTTCACAGACACACAGACAGACAGACAGACACACACACACACACAGACAGACCATGTCGCGAAAACCACTTTTTTGGATTCAGGGGACCTCAAAACGTGTATATCCGTCAAAATCTCGACATCGAATTTTTGACATGAATCCAATACTTTCTCTCTCTATATATATTAACATATATATAGAGGTAAGAGAAAGTAAAAAAGAATAGACTTTAAAAGCGACTTTTTCCCCAAAATAAGAGACATTTCGTTTTCCACTCTCTAATTATGAGTTTTAGCCGAGTTCAGAAATAATTTTTCTCATATAACAGTATAAAACATAAGAGTTGAGTTAAATTCACCAAATTTGGCAGGAAATGTACCGGAAAATACGATTTCTTATCAGAATTATTCATGGAATTTTGAGAATATCACCAATTTAAAATGGTCTCTTTCAAGAAATTATTTACTATATAACCTCCTTTTCCCCTCCCGCTATCCTCCCTTTGTATTTCCTTGAGAACTCAACATTTATCAGATGCAATACTTTCTTCACATTACAAATTTCATTTATAGTTTGAAGAAAGTAAAATATTTTCTAAAATTAAAAAAAAATTCGATGATAGTCTTACCGTATCTTTCTGTACACGTATTTCTAAAGCCCTTCGCCAGAGGTCAATGCACCTTTGATATCTTAAGGCATCCGCATAGGCCGCACCACGATACATAATTCGAAAAAGAGTATCTTTATGATGAGGTCCTAAAATTCGTTCACATATCAATAAACTTTGTATTCGCATCTCGTCTAAATCGCTTGCGACATTATTTAAATCGGCAAAGGTATTAAATTCAACCGCATATCGAAAACACGCTCGTTTTTCAACTTGGGGTTTAAGTAAAGGTGAATCTTGATTGATCCACCGGATTTCCGTGGCAAATCGCCAATGGGACAATGCTGTCACTATATCATTATGCTCGTCAAGAAATGTTGAGCCAAGTAGTTCATGGGCATCGGCTAAACGTTCGTTTGAATATTGAATTCGATTCACAAGTAATTCGAAAATTTGTGTCGCTCCTTTGAGACATGCTGTTTGAAGAGCATCGTCGTTATATCTACTTCGGGCATGTGGGTCAGCTCCATTGTCGAGGAGTAATTTCGTAGTTTCGTATCGATGTTCCTGGAAAGTAAAATTTTAACAAAATCACTTATTTTAGCAAATTTTTATTTAAAGTGTAATTTGTTTGTTATTATTTATTAGAAAAAATTCCAATAGAGTAAAGAATAATTTTTTTATTACACTCGCGGACAAAAATCGAGCCACCTATTTTTTTTTCAACTTCACTTATCTCATAGTCAAGACATCCGATTGGATTAAAATTGGTGTCATTTTTTAGGTAATTTATTGCAATTTAATAATAAAAAAAAAACTGTTTCATTTTGTTTTAAAACTTTTTGATTTATTGAAAAATAATACAAACATAAGAAAACTTGGTTATTCGAGATTATGAATAATTTCATTATTTTTAAAAATAAATCTCATTTTATTTTTAATCTTGAAACAAATCAATTTAAGTTAAGATCAGAAATTTAGAAAGAGCATAAAGCACACTTTATTTCCAACTTAACATGGATACACCACCCGTGGTTGCCGCACAAGTTGTTGCGTTAATTCAAAGCGGACTTTCACAGCGTATTGTGGCACAAGAATTAAATTTAACTCGTTCATCGGTTCAAAGAATTTAGCAACGATATAATGAGACTGGATCTCATCACCGTCGCCCCGGGTCTGGAAGAAATCGTGTTACAACTCACATAGACGAACGCTAACTGTACTGCGCGATCGATGGTTAAATGCAATTCAAATTCGACAGAGACCCTGGGGGTGGCTGTAAGTTCACGTACTGTGAGACGAAGGTTGCATGAACAAAATCTTAGGTCTCATAAAGCTGCAACTAGCTCAAAATTGACCACAGACCATCGCAAAGCCAGACTAAGATTCGCTCTGGAACACGTTGATTGGACTCTGGAACAATGGACCAGAGTTCTTTTCACGGACGAATCAAGAATATGTCTCCACAGCAATGACAAACGACAAAGAGTCTACCGACGCCCAGGAGAGCGATATGCCCCTTGTTGCATAACCGGGACGGTCAGTTTCGGAGGTGGTTCCATAATGGTATGGGGTGGAATATCCTTAGAAGCTAAAACAGATCTTGTTTTTATTGATGGGGGAGCCAATCCAATTAATCGGAGAGGACTAACGGCTATTCGCTATACTCAGGAAGTTCTTGAAAATCATGTGATGCCCTATGCTGGATTTATCGGCGAAAACATGTTGTTTATGCATGATAATGCAAAACCTCACAGTGCTAAAATCGTGAAGTGTTATCTTCAAGAGGTCGGCATTCAAACAATGGAGTGGCCAGCACGCAGCCCGGACCTGAATCCTATAGAACATCTTTGAGATGAGTTAAAAGAAGAGTTTGAGCCAGAAATACCTCTATAGAAACGATTGCTGGGCTAAAATTTGCGTTGGAAGAGGAATGGCAAAATATCCCACAGGATGCCATCTTTGGTTTAATTGCTTCAATGAAATCAAGAATGCAGGCAGTTATTAAGGCACGAGGGGTCAATACAAGATATTGAAGTTACATTTTTCAACACAAATTTTTTTAATCTTAAGAAATAATGAAATTATTCATAATCTCGAATAACCAAGTTTTCTAATGTTTGTATTATTTTTTAATAAATCTAAAAGTTTTAAAGCAAAATGAAACAATTTTTTTTATTATTAAATTGCAATAAATTACCTAAAAATGACACCAATTTTAATCCAATCGATGCCTTGATCATGAGATAAGGAAGTTGAAAAAAAAATAGGGTCATTTTTTGTCCCGAGTGTATTAGGGGAATTTTTAATTATAGACCACATTTTTGTTTATTAATTATTTATTAAAAATATAAATACTGTACAACGTTTCGACTGCTTATTCTGCAGCCGTTCCGATTCCTTGGAGCAAGTGCACAGTACTTGAGCAGGGCTGCAGAATAAGCAGTCGAAACGTTGTACAGTATTTATATTTTTAATAAATAATTAATAACAAAAATTCGCGATCAACAAAGAAAATAAATTATAAATTTAATTTTTGATACATTATTTTAAAAGAAATATAGAAAAGAGTGTTTCTGAATAATAGTCTTCTTCTGAATCGAAACAATTTTTGATAAATTATCATAAATGAAATCCTATCGATATGAAATCAACAAAGAATATAAAAAATAAAATTTAAACCTCCTAGCTCAATTCCTTCATGCTTAAAATTGAACACACACACACAGACAGACAGACCATGTCTCGAAAACCACTTTTTTTGATTCAGGGGACCTCAAAACGTGGATATCCATCAAAATCTCAACATCGAATTTTTGACATGAATCCAATACTTTCTAATAGGCCTACGAAATAATAAATTATATGAGTAGTACAGAGGGGGTCAATATTAAAGCATCTCCATACTTTTTCACGTGATTATTTCATTGTTTTTATAAAAGAAGATGGTAATCTTTATTGGAATTCTATTCTATTTTTGAATCACACAAGTTTCCATTAAAATTTTATTTTTTATTTTTTTAAAACAATGAAATAATCAAATGTGAAAACACTTGGTGGTTTCACTTGGTGGCTTTAATAATGACTCTCCTTATCCTCAAGAATGTGTTAGACCAGGGGTTCTTATACCTGTGTAGTTCGCGGACCCCCTAATTTTTTCTAGCGGACCCCTTTCTAACTGAAAGCATTTTTATGTCACACTTCAAGCTTAATTTTTGAATCAGTATGAATTTCTTGGTGTATATGAATAATGTATATATGTATATGGATATTTGAATTTTTGGTTCAATAATAAACATGTTTCGCGGACCTCCAGCAACCATTTCGCGGACCCTTAGGGGGTTTTTCATCTTAAACTGTTGAGATTTTTGGGAGTTTTCATTCATATCTTTAAGGATAAAGGAAAAAGTTTCAAAGTTAGTAAATTAAATAAAAATAATTCAAAGTTTTTACAAACAATACCTACTTGTATCGCATAGTGAAGAGCAGTTTTATTTTGAATATCACGTGTATTTACTGATGCTCCATTTTGAAGTAAATAGAGGCAAAGTTGTACTGATTGGACAGAATTAATAAGACAGGTGCCACCGTTATAATTAGGCCTTAAAATATCAGCGCCATGTTCCACTAAATAGGAGACTATATCAAGATGGGTCATAAAACAGGCACTTCGAACTGGTGTTGAGCCCGTGTCGGAAATGGCATTGACATCAGCTCCATTTTCGACAAGACACTTGATGACTGACAATTTGCCTGAGACAGCGGCACACCAAAGAGGCGTCACGTAATGAACGGATCTGGAAAAAGACCAAGATACCATAAAAATAGACTCTGTACAAAATTATAAAATACTTATAAATAATAATAAATAAGTGTATAGAATATCAATTGCATTAAGGTGTTTTTTTTTACTAACTCTTGACACGAATTTTTTCTAGGTAAAACGGTAAATGGGTCAAGCAACAGTTTTTATTATATAATTAGGTAGACTTGTTAAAAATTTTTTTTATGATTCTGAATCCTAAATTAAAAACTTCCTCATATATTAAAAATAAATTTTCTAACAACCCTGGAAAAAATAAACAAATTAGCAATTTTCTGATGATTTATTTTTAAATTAAATTCACAACTATAAACATATTAAGTAAATTATTATTTTTCGCAAATCATCTTATTATTAGTTATTATAAATAATCATCCCTAAATTGTAGTTTTATTAATATATATATATAATCTCTTAATTATTTTAACAAGCCCCAATGCAGTCTCATTATACAATATTATTAAAAAGTAATAATTTTAGGCAAAAATAATAATTATTTAACGAGAGTATGGCTTTAAAGTAAATTTAAATAGCCTCAAAAGAGAAGTAAGGCTAATGCTTAAAAAAAGGGTTCTCTGACCCAAAATACTTCACTTCGTTAGATTAAATATAAAAATAAAAAAAATTTCTTTTCGAGAAAGAAATAATTTCTTTTAATAGAAGGAAATTGAAACCATACTTCCATGTTTAAATGTTTTTTTTCTTGGAACGGAAGAGAGAGTGAACGATTATAAAATAGTGAAAAGAAGGGCTTCCTATGAGATATTTGTTATAATTAATAGTTTTCTTTAAGTGAATAATACACAGAGTAAAAATTAAAATTAAAAAAATGAAACTGAAAAGTATAACAAAGCATATAATAATAGGCCTATAAGAAAAAAATTTGCCTCCTCCCTCTTCTCGGAAGAAAAATTGTCCAGTGGTTGTGTTCTCATATGATTATTTCATTGTTAAAAAAAAAAAAAAAAAAAATGGAAACTTTTATTGAAATTCTATTCTACGATTGAACCAGCTCTCATTAAAAATTTTTCATATTAAAAAAAAAAAAAAAAAAAAAACAATGAAATAATCACATGTGAAAGTACGGTACGTTGGGGTCCACTTTATAGTGATGTCTTGTTGAGCTACAGTTCAATTCTAAAAATATCAACTCTCGCAAAGAAAAATTTGAATCAATAAAAATATAAAGTTTTGGTCAAATTTTTTTATCTTATAGGCTACTAATTATAAAAGAGTAAAATTTGTTTAATTAATGTTTATCTAAGATAATATATATTAATTTAAAAAAATTTCCAAAATGTAATAAATTTTCTTAGAAACTAATATTATTTTAATGTTAACAAAACAGACTCTTAAAAAACAATTTTATGTGAGCAAGGAAATCGAAGCTGTTTTCTAATAACAGCCCATTTATTTTAAGCTCTCGAGAGTTAAAGAAATTGAAAGAATTTAGCATAGACATCCAATGAAAGTCACTCAAAGTTCAAAAGTGAATTTTTTTCGAAAAAAAAGTTAATAAAATTATGCTAAATATAGGGAATAAACAAAAAATAAATAATAGGATATGTTTTATAATGACCCAAGGTTAACGGGTAGTAAATAAATAAGAAAAAAGACAGGTTGAAGGTGAACATTCCTTATAAGTAGTAGAATTCTTTATACCATGTCTAGTTTTCTTTGATTAATACAAAATGATTAAATTAATAAAAAAAAAAATATTATTAATAATAATTAATTTCAACTATCAACACCTAAGTTCATCACAACAAAATACTTCCGCAATTTAATCCAAATCATAATTGCTTGTGCAAATCCAATTAAAAAAAAAAAAAAAAAATAGTTTCAAAAAATCATTTGGAAACATAAATGTTTTAGAAAATTTGGTTCAGGGTGAAAGGAAATAAGATTAGTTAGTGTGTCAATTATTTCAAAAATCAAAAACGGATATTCCCAATTAGTAAAAATTAGATTTCTGGTTTAACTATGGTTTATTTACTCAATTGACAGATGTAACAACCTTTATTATCTTAACTGAATTGTACCTAAAGAAGGCTACAAAATGACTGGCCGAAACGTTGTAATTTTTACAAATAAACCACAGCACATAGGAGTATTTGTTCAATAAACCCGGACAAAAGTCGAAATCACTAAGTTACTCAAAAGTCGCAATAAACTCATTGTTTCTCAAGCTAGATAACCGGTGCGTCCTAAGGTAGGCTTAAAAATTCCATGGCTCTACACTTGTTTACATACAAGCAGTCGGAACTCAGTCAATATCTAGATCGCTTCTCTTTTATTCTAGGCTGCTTCGATTGTGCTAATAGTTTGTATTGCTCTAATATTTCCGTGTGAATGTTTTACAAGAAAAAGCTTTTGAATATTGCAGAAGGAGGTACGTACTATATTTTAAAAATAAATTGATTCATTTGCAGTCAGAATTTTACATTTACAAACTATTTTACGAAGCCATAATTTTGCCATACATTTTTAGTTCAATTTTCAGACAAAAGCATTTTTGTTTATGTGTCTGATCTTGTCGGGCTATCATTTATATACTGCCTTAAAATATAGTTATTTGACTATTATATACCACTCTTACATCTTCCCCCTAAATCCCCCATTTTGTTTTACAGTTACTTCAAATTAATGAGTAAAAAAAAATGAATTATTTCAAGAAAAACAAAATGGCCGACTTAAGGGATGATGTAAGTGTGCTATATAATAGTCAAATAACCATATTTTATGCCTATATATAAATAATAGCCAGAAAAGATCAAACACATAAACAAAAATTCTTTTGTCTGATAATTAAACTAAAAATGTATGCCAAAAATTTTGGCTTCGTAATATAGTTTGTAAACGTAAAATTCTGACTGAAAATGAATCAATTTATGTTTTGAAATACAGTATCTAAGTAGTAAGCTCAGAATTTACTATTTCCTTCCAAAATCTTGGGGGGGGGGGGCGGTCGCCCCCCATTGTCACCCCCCTTAAAATAGCTTCCCTGTTTATGGCTACCTTAGGAGGGACCGGTTATCTGTTGAATAGCTTGAGGAACAATAATTTTATTACGACTTTTGAGTAACTTAGTGATTTCGACTTTTGTCCGGGTTTATTGAACAAATACTCCTATGTGCACAGTTAAACCGAAAATCAAATTCTTTTAATAATGATAACAACTGCGAAAGCAGTGGCGTAACGTACGCCCCCGCAGACCCCGCGATGCGGGGGAGGGCAGAACTTGGGGGGGCCCACGGGCCGGGCCGTGCTAAAAAACTGGATCTCGTCAGGGCTCCGATAAAAACGGAAAAATTTAGATAAAAAAAAAATAATGAAAATTTCTCTTTGAGAGGGTCCGGGCCCTCAGAGCTCCGATAAAAACGGTAAAAAATTTAATGAAAATTTCTCTTTGAGAAGGCCCGGGCCCTCAGAGCTCCGATAAAAACGGTAAAAAATTTCTCTTTGAGAAGGCCCGGGGCCCTCAGGGTTCAGGGATATACTATATTTTAAAAATATTTTTTGTACGGCCTAACAATGGGGCCCGAAATAAAGGTTGCGGGGGGGGGGGGGCAGCTAAAAAACGTTACGCTACTGTGTGAAAGCCTAAACTCCGGATATTCCCAAGTTTAATAAAATTTTGATTTGATAACAAAATATATTTGGGATAAATTTCATCGGTCATGATTAGGGTGGAAAATTAATTAGAATAGGAAATTTCAAATTATTAGCTCGCCAAGAAGTGTTTTAAAAGTATATATACATACGGTATTTAGGTAAGAGAAAGTAAAAATTGCTTCTAATGGAGTACTACATTAGATTGGTTGATTTTTGTCTAGTTTCAATATAATGTATTGATATTGGAAATGAACAGGAATACAAAATTTAAAGATGCAAATGTAAGCACATCACTATCAAAATATTTATATTAATTCATATAAAATATAGATATATCATAATGTTTTGAAATTTTTCTTTTATCAACGAGTTATATATAAAAGCATAGATAAATACAAACAGACAAATTTTATAATAAATGTATACTGTATGGTTTTTTGTGTTATCTGTTGAAATATATCAAACAAGAATTAAATAAATGCAGAAAATTATATCTTATTTTTATATGAGTTAGAAATAAGTAGGATAAATGTTTAAAAAAACATGTCATTTACCGTTATAAAAATGACAGATCAAAGGCTTAAAAATAAAAAAATAAAAGGTCCATGTGTTTGTTTACCTGTCATCGGCTACTTCGTAGAGTCCTCGTTGTTCAAGGTCGACATCACATTCTTTAATTAAATATTCGACAATCTCTAATAATCCTCGTTTGCATGCCAAAAAAAGGGCCGTAGTTCCATCTTCGACGCCACAGGAAATTTCTCGTCTTGTTTCACGTGAATATTTTTCAAGTCGTGTTCTCAATTGATAGGATAAGCGAGCACATGGGGCAGCACGTTTAATTTCAATAATTAACTCCTCAAAAAGAGCGTCCTTTTGGCTTTGTGAATCTATTTTACCTGAAAACCACATTGCCACACGTTTGCCCCAAAACACACGCAAATGATCCAGGTTTTTAACCTCAATTGCAATTATAGATAAAAGAAAACGATGTCAATAAAAATATTCCATGAAAGTTGCGTAGTTTTCATTTCTAAATAACCATAAAATACACGGAGTAATAAATAGGCACATGTTTTGAGTCGTGGAAACCATCGATAAATAAAAAAAGATATTTGACTGCTGCCAGCTGATCTCAGGGGGAGTTCGACTCAATGTTAAACAGCGGTCGCTACCTTCGTATTTTGACCCAACTATCGCGGCCATTTTGCCCACTTACAAACTCCCGCCTAAGATACAAAATATAATAAAAAAAATTTTTGGGCACATACAGGGCCTATATATATTTAGTTATTAAAAATTAATTAAAATATATTTATAATTATTTATGTCAGCAAAAATGGTTATATACTAATTAATAATGTATATTCGCAAATTTTTTTTGACATATCATATCATAGGGTATAACAAATAAAAGAAATTTATGCTGTAAAATAAAATTTTATTAAATAAAAAAAGAACATTTACATATATATAAGTTTCAATAAAAACAAAAACATCTTCATTAAAATCAATATAACATTCAGGATCGTGAAAGAAACCTGGAAAATGAGAAAAGTCTATTAGTTTTTTTAATCATTTAAATAAACACTAATTTTTGGCTAATCAAGTCTAATAAACTAATAAATTTTGATAATATTTATAAGAAAAATAGAGAGTTCTCGATTGAGATTGTGAAAATTGGTTTCATAAATACCTTTGATTTCAGGTTTAAAGATGACGATGTATTGAAATCATACACACACAAAATCATATATTAAACAATGTGGATCAGATATATGAACAATTAAAGAAATATACTGGTATATAATAATATAGAGTCATGATAACATGAGAGAAACAAAGAAAACGAAAATGTTGACATATGCAAAAGGCATACAAACGGTTTTAACGAGCAGATGTCAAAAGCTGCCAACAAAAAAACAAAAAAAATTGTTTCATATTTTTTTTTTTAAATATTTTTGTACGGTTTTAATATTAATTGCGAATATTAATTTAATAAAATTTCATTAATGTTTTTTATTTATTTATTTTTTTTAATGAATAGTTTTTTTTATTTTTAACTAAATTTATATTGGTAAATTCGTGGGGCACAAGCCACGCCTCCCCAAAAGCAAGCGACCGCGTCTCCTATCTGAGTCGAACCCCCTGGCTGATCTTGTTAAATACGATCCTTTCACGACTTTACATCGAATGTTCTCTTCGGCTTTCTTCGATAATATTCGACTCTCTCCGGAATTGGCAATGCAAGGATTTTGATTTTGCAACTTATAAAATCCTAAAAAAAAAATTTAATATTTAATTATCACTTTAGATATATTAAAAATTTTTAAATAAATATTTCGAAATATATTATTGAATTTAGTTTAAAGAAAATCATTGGAATACCTAATTTATAAATAAACTAAATTCCTTTTGAGACATGCCCCGACATCTAGCGAGAGAAAGAAAAAATAAAATTATTTGTTCAATATTTAAACTTGAATTCTGACAACAATGGTGTCTTCTAAACACATTCAGCAGATTCTATTCTATTACATTTGGAGAAAGTTTAATCCAATTAATGAATAAATGTGAAATACAGTAAACATATTTAAATATAAATGATTATATTATCTAACAAATGAAATCAAGATATTCGCAAATAATGGATATGTAAAAAATTAAACATTCTTTCTAATATGCTTGAGTGTAATTGAGTGTAATCATCAATTTTTACTTTCTCTTACCTCTATTTTAATATATATTGAGAGAAAGTATTGGATTCATGTCAAAAATTCGATGTCAAGATTTTGATGGATATATACGTTTTGAAGTCCCCCTAAAAAGTGGTTTTCGCGACATGGTCTGTCTGCCTGTGTGTGGGTGTGTGCTCAATTTCCTAGTGTTAAGTATCCTCCTAATTAATATGAAGGAATTGAACTAGGAGGTTACAATTTTATATTTAAGTTAGGCACCCCCAGGGAGCGTGAAAATAAGATTTTAAACAAAATCGGTCAAAAATTACTAGTACTTTACTGATGTACTTTTTCAGTTTTTTTCGATTTTCTCAAAATTTTTTTTTGACAATTGTAGAAAAATTCTCACAGGTTCTAGAAGCTGTGGCGATAAACCTAGAATATATTCACATTTCGGGTTTTAATTACAGAAGAAATGGGGTAACTAGGGGAGTGCGGCTCGCACCGGGTGCTTGGTACTCTATAGGATAGAAGGAAGTTAAAAGTGACAAATTAGTATTAAATGACAATTTTTTTATGAAAAGTATTGACAATCGTTGTCAGGGCCGGACGCAGGTCATAATCTTGAAAACTCTTTCCATCTTTTTCATATCTTTTATTTATTTTTAAATAGGGTCCGACCGAAACAAGATTTTCAGCCGAAACCGAATATTCGGTCGGTTCCTAATTTTTAAACACTTTTTTTCATTGATATTTTTATTTTGTTTTCTTTTAATTTATTTTATAGTACTCGCCGTATAATGGAGTGCACGTTATGGCAGTGTCGGCAGACGTACAATAATTGAACCATGTTATGCATAAAGGAACCAACCGCCATTGTGATCGAAAGTGAAATAAGACCGCCATCTTGTAGAGAAAAAGAAGATCTATCTCATTTAAATCACAACATTATTACTCTGATGCACTTTTTTTGTATAAAACAAGAAAAAAATCATTGCCATTGGTTTTGTTTACAATTGTGCAAATGAAATGCCGTTTATATCAGATTTAGTATATTTTTGGGAGGGGCTCTTCATCTCTCTACTCAGATAGGGGATGGTTTTTTTTAATTTACATTTTTTTATTTATTTGACAGGATATTTGAATTGGAAAAAACTACTAACAAGTAAATAAATTTATTATTTACTTCCTAGTATATTTTTAAACCAGGAAGCGTGTATAATGATTTTACATAATGATATTATTTATATTTTTTTATTTATTCAATTATTTTATATACTTTCCTTTTGTTTTTATTAATTATAAATATTTAAATTTAATTTTTATAATCTTGTAATTTTGGGTCATTTGCTATTATATAATATATTATACATTTTTTCAGATTCGGAAATGACTAAACACAAAAAAATAACGTAATCTTGAGTGAAAGTGATGTTGTCCTCATCTGGGAGAAGTGGGGAGGACGCCTAACAAGAAGAAAGTCGGATATCCGTATTTTTAGCCGGCACACAGGCTCCATCAGCCTCTTAGTAAAAGTTGCCTCACAGTCTTCTCATTACTGGATACCAGAATAGTAGAATGTCTTCGGCAGATTTAGTTACGGCCTATGAGCAAGTTAAACTTGAAATTCCAAGGTAAGGGTAGTTCTTACATTTTGCTAAAACTCTGCTAAGTCTTATTTAAAAGTGATTTTTTTTTTTTTTTAAACAGAAATTCGAATTATCCTTGAGAGTATTGATCTAAGTGATTTGTGAAAACATATCTACGTATATATTTTTCTTCAAATAAAAAATAATTTGAATTTTTCCTTTATATCTTTAAACTTATTATTTATATATTGATTAAGACTGGTACCCAAAATGGAATTTTTCATTTGATCTTTTTTATAATATGGAAAATTAGCCCCCCTTCTGTAACACTTCACGATTTTTAATTACTTTTACTTGACTTAGCTTTGTTTAAATACTTTGCTTTATTTTGCAATTTTATTCACAATTAATTATAATAAAATTTGTTTAAGACAACACCATGGATGGCAAAGTCGTGAACCTCGGGCTAAAAAGAACAAACATCGAAATTTTATATTATCGATAAACAGGGAATATAAACAAAATTTATATAAAATAGAATGTTATATTTTAGCCTGTTTGTATATTATGGTTATAATATTTGTATTTGCATTGATTAATTTTGTATTGTAATTTTTATAAGCAATTATATTGTTAAAATATTTTTTTTAATTTGTTAATTATATTTTTCTTAATACAATTAATTTTGAAATCTCTATATAATAGAAGAAATAAAATTCTTAGCCACAAATGTAGTTTTTTATTTTACTAATTATTAGCCTCTTTGCTTATCCATGGTGCGAAATGAAAAAATAAATACGTACTAGAATAAGAAAACAATTTTTTCAACTGCTACGCTCGTTATTCCTATTTGGATTTTTCTAAAACCCACAAAATTATACCTGAAGAGATCTGTATTGGACGAGAAAATAAATATTTTGAAATTTTTCAGTAACCTAAAAAAAAAAAATTCCATCTGGTTTGTTTTATAATTTACTGAAAATCTTCAATAGAAAATTTTTTTTAGATTGTGTTCTAAATATTTTGAAATTTTGAACTACAAATGAAATATTTTATTTTTATTTTTAAGTCTTTTGGCATCTTAGACCATATAGACTTTTAACGTTACTTATTAATTAAAACTAACAGTTATATGTGGGGTCCGGGCATATTGGCGCTCCCCTTAGCTTTTAGATTATCATTAGAGTTTTGTCAACACCTTTAGCCTCTCAGGCAAGGAGGACGGGGGGGGGGTACGCGTATAAATGAAGTAGCATTTACACTTAGGTCATCTATTATTGCAATAATAGGGGCATTAAATTTCTTTTTCATTTCGCAAAGATTCCTGACCAATAAGCTACTTTCCTCACTTCTTTTTTTAACTTCCTCTTCCTACTTAAATGTCATCAACCCCTTTAGTCTAACTTTTTATCACTTTTGAAATATTTATATATCGAAAAACACAAATTTATATTTATTTATTATGAAGGATGAGTATTTTTTATGAGATTAAATGAATTGCTATCTTTTTTTACTACTAAATACCAAATCAAATAGAAATCTCGAGTTATATAATTTATAATTAGCAAGTGAAATGAATTTACATAACGTACAAATTTTCTTTTCTTTTGCTCATTTAATTAAAAGATATTTGCCAATAGAAATATTAAATTTATAATCATTAAAAACATTAATTAATTAGAGTCAGTATGGTTCAGGATTATCAAATTATTTTTAACCCCCTTTTTACTTTCTCTTACCTCTATATATGTTAATATATATTGAGAGAAAGTATTGGATTCATGTCAAAATTTTGATGGATATACACGTTTTGAGGTCCCCTGAATCCAAAAAAGTGGTTTTCGCGACATCTGTGTGTCTGTGAACAAAATATCTCAAGAACGAAAAGAGCTATGAGGTTGAAATTTTAAGTTAGATTATTGAGTTACGGAGTGAGAAAGACAAGTGAAATGAAACAAAATTTCAAAAAATCTGGTGTGTGGTGGAACAGCACTTACCTTCGGAAATCGAAAGTGTTCTGTGCTTTCACACCAGATTTTTTGTGTCGAGATAAATTTAGTTTCCACTGATATATTAAAATTCAAGATGTAAAATTTATAAGTATGGAAAAATATTTATATTTTGTTACCATGGCAAACATTTCTCCATTCCTATCTTTCATATGAAGAACAAGAGTAAAGTGGGCTTCAAATAATTTTGAGAGCAAAGAGAGAATTTAAATTTGAAAGAGCATCTAAAAAATAATTTTTGAATTTTAATCAAAATTGTAAGAATCAATTTTGAGAAAATCGAAAAAAAAAACTGAAAAAGTACAAGAACCGATTTTGTTCAAAAGCTTCGTGTCACGACCAGGGGGGGGGTGCCTAACTTAAATATAATGGAGCGAGAGACAGACAGACCATGTCACGAAAACCACTTTTTGGATTCAGGGGACCTCAAAACGTGTATATCCATCAAAATCTCGACATCGAATTTTTGACATGAATCCAATACTTTCACTCTCTATATATTAACATATATATAGAGGTAAGAGAAAGTAAAAAATAAATATTTAATAGATTAGTGATTTTTTCGTTTAATTACACCGAAAGTATCTTGCATCCATTAATTTTAAATTAGAGTTTTTACAATAGTTTTTTTTTTTTACGCTCTAGTTTAAACATTTCACCATTAATTCAATGGTGAACTACAATTTTCAGGCAAGACGAAGAAGAAGATGAGATTACCTATCGACAGGTGCAAGGAGAATTAGGTGCCAAGATTGACAGGCTATTCGGAATCGATGGCTGTTTAATTGAAGTCAATCCTGGCCGAGTGCTAATTCCACCAGTCTACAAACAGATCGGACAGCGCATCCGCAATCTCCAAGTGAGAGCTGATGATGTGTGGGTGGTGTCCTACCCTCGGACAGGTGAGCTTAAAAAATAAATAAAAAACTTTTTCCAATTATTTCATTTATAAGTACCGCAGTTCATTAATTAAAACTTATAATTATTATGGATAGATTTTTCAAGCATCCATATAGTCTTTCCAATGGGTCGTTTTGATAACTTACCTACCCCCAACATTAAAATAGCCTCCCTATGGGGAAATACATGGTGTTTGTCCTTCAGCATTAAAATAGCTGAAGGACAAACACCATGTATTTCCCCATAGGGAGGCTATTTTAATGTTGGGGTAGGTAAGTTATCAAAACGACCCATACAAGCTTGATAGAGAAAAACGTTTTCTAGTAATAATATATTTATTGCAATATAATAATTTGATGTGAGTAGCACTTTAATCCTTACTCCTTCACTAACAAAATTTGCATAAAACCGATTGATGGGTTTTCATCTTTGTTAGGAAATGAAGATTTTTAAACATCAGAGAAAAAGTCTTTTTTTTAAATTGTGAAACGCAAGTGGTCAAGTTTAGAGCTAAGGTGCTATGTGAAACTAAATACTAGTATATCTCGACACAAAAATTTGTTGTGCCGCACAGTACACAACTTTCGATTACCGAAGGCAACAAACTCAAAGAGATTAGTATAAGGGTATTTTATGGCTGGTGGAATTTGTATCAGGAATGAAAGTTAGAAGAAAACGCAGCCAAAATTTTTTCTTTAAAAATTTAAATTTTAATTTAAATTTTAAAGAAAAAATTTTGGCTGCGTTTTCTTCTAACTTTCATTCCTGATACAGAGAGATTGATTGATTGATTATTTATTTATTTTTGCTCTGAATCGACTTGACTCTGACAAGTGAGCATATTCAGTGGCGTAACGTACACTCCCCGCAAACCCCGCGATGCAGGGGGGGGCCGCTGGTCGGGCTGCTCTAAAAATCAGTAGCTTAACGAAGTTATAAAAGTGTTTGCATCATAGAATGCAAAAGAGAAACAGATCGTACCGAGGGGGGGGGTCTGCCCCAGGCCCCGAGCGGGCAAGGTCCCCAAATATAGTCTTTGAGAGGGCCCAGGCACATTGTCCGAATTGAGAAAAAAGCGCCCAAAATGAAAAAAAAAAATTTTACGCCTTTATAAGCATGCAAAAAAAAAAAAAAAAACAATGAATCGAAAGAGATGAAGAATGAAATTTCAACTACTTAGATCAAGGTTAAGCCCCAGTAAATTTGGTGGAAGTTGGTTGAATTTCTAACGGGGTGTGCCTAACTTAAATATAAAATTTCAACTTCCTAGCTCTTTTCGTTCTTGAGATATTTTGTTCACAGACAGACAGACACACACAGAGACACACACAGACAGACCATGTCGCGAAAACCCCTTTTTTTGGATTCAGGGGACCTCAAAACGTGTATATCCGTCAAAAACTCGACATGAATCAAATACTTTCTCTCTATATATATGAGCCCATTAAAGCACAAGTGGTGTAACTCCACTTTTTTTATATCTTTGAGTTAGACATGATACCGTGTAGAGAAAAATTTGTTCTGTTTAAGGTGCGCGTTTCGGGGTGCTAATTTTGGGACTTTCCAGCGGCCACAATTTTGAAGCTATCGACTTCAAATTTTTTTTAAATTAAAGCTATTTAAAATATCTACAAATAATAGAAGCCCTTTTTTTTGATTTTCAAAAAAAAAAAAAAATAATTTTTTTAGATTAATCGCATTAAATAAAAGATATTTTAAAAAAGGAGCTCTATAAGTTGTAGATAATTAAATTATTAATCATTGTGTTAAAAAATAATTAATTTTTTGCCTTTAATTAATTAGCTGGAAAGTCTAGAATGAAATGGAACAAGTTACGTGTATTCTAGAGGTGGGCATTCCGTTCGCGAACGAGTCGCGAAGAACGGGTCGTTGAAGTGAACGGGAGTGAACGGGTCGCGCCTTTAACCATTCGCAGTTCCCCGTCCTCCGTTCGTTGCTTTGACCTGTCTTCGGCGAACGGCCGGTCCTCCGTTCATTTGTTTTATCCGTTCGTTTGGCGAACGGCCGTTCATCCGTTCGTTGCTTTGACCTGTCTTCGGCGAACGGGCAATCCTCCGTTCATTTGTTTTAGCTTTTCTTCCTTACTTCTTCGAGTTCGTTCGGGATTTATCGATAAAATTCGGATGGCGGGCAATCAAAACTGACATTTGTCATTGAATTATTCATATCGTTGTTTTTTTAAACCTTATAGATTGCTTTTTTGTTGTTTTTGTTTAATTTTTTATCAAAATGCATAGAAGTAACTATTTTTAACTTTGCCCATCAACCGTAGGTTGGACAGGTAAAGTTAATGTAATCCTAAAAAAATCGAAATTTTTCTGAAGCTGCCAAAATGCGTTTTGAGGTCCCCTGAATCCATTTAAGTAGTTTTTGGAATGATGTCTGTGTGTGTGTGTATGTCTGTGGTAATTTTTTTCGTCAACGAAAACTCAAAAACTATTCACCCAATTGTTTTGAAATTTTGCACACATAAACTAGAGGTAAAGGTCAAGAACTAAAAAGCTTTTGGTAAACATCGGACCATTAGGGGGAGCTCTAGAGGGGGGGCCAATATTTTTTTCTTACAAAACCTATAATTTTTTTTATATATTCAGAAACTAGACTTTCTCCCGAGTAAAATGATATATAATATTTGTATCCTAATTTGTTATAAATTTGTTAAAAAATCATATAAATTCAAAAATTGTGCATAGCAACAGAGAAAAATCAAAACAAATAAACAAACGCGTTGCGTTATTTCTTTGAATAATGGGGGGGGGGGCAAAGTTGTGCGCTCGGCTTAGTCCGACCCTTTATTTAACCCTGAGATGATATAAGGTAGGATTTTAAGATGATATAAGGTATCGATATGTCCAAAAAATACAAATTATTGATAATATTGATTCCAGAGCACACTTGATATTAAAATTTTGCCATTTGTTACAACGATGGATATGGTAATTTTTTATTAACGAACAGTTAAAGCATTAGAAAAGCTTAGAACAGTGGTTCCCAACCTTTTTTGACCCATCGCCCCCTTTCTGGAGGTTGACTAACCCCCCCCCTTTACATTTTCATTGTATGCCTAATTTTAATTTGAAGTAATGTGTAAATAATAAAGCAGTTTTATTATTTTAAACAATTTTATTACCGTAGGCCTATATACAGGGCCGAAGACAGACTTGACAGGCCCCGGGGCTACTTAGTAATACGGGCCCCCCCAAAAAAAAAAAAAAAACTTAAAGTTTTTTTTAGTATGTAAAGGACTATTGTGGCCTTCATGCCAACACTTTTTTACACAGTTTTTGACACAACTTTTGAAATAGTTATACATAGCTTACAATATTTATTTAAATAAAGTTATATAAAATTTTTCAAAATTTTCTAAACAAAGAGTTACAATAATTTATCGAGGACAGAGGATTTCCGGGGGAATCTGGGGATATGGAAAATTTTTTGAAAATTAGCCACTGAAATCTGCGTTTTTAGCTATCCTGAGATGTGAAAAAGATCAAACTTAATTTGAGCCCGGGCCTCCTGAGCAAAAAAATTTCAAGAAAATGATTTTTTTAAATTGAAATTTAAGATTTGAGCTAAAAGTGACGTTTCCAGTGACGGCGCTACGGGGGGGGCTAGGGGGCATGCGCCCCCCGGCAAGGATCTCTGCCCCCCTGGATGCCCCCCCAATCAGCTCGAAAACAAAATAAAAAAATTTCTAAAATTATTCACTTTTCCTTAAAAAAATGTAATTTAAGTTTTAAGCTTTTTATTTCAATGTAAAAAAGAAAGATTATTTTTTTAAATTCTTTATTTTAATAAATAAATTTAGTTACTCTCTGGTTAGTCTCAAGTTTTTGTCAAGTAAATATCTTTCTTTTGTGCCAGTAAAATGTCATCGAAAAGAAAAAAAATATCCGATAACTTTACCAATCGAATTGAAATAAATAGAGACGGGGTCTAAATGGCCTTCGATGCCGAAAAAGACCTAAATTAAAAAAAAAAAAAACTTTATTAAGCCCCAATCTAAAAAAAAATTTTCTACTTCGAGTACAAATGTAAATCCACCAGCTATGAATCAAGCTCAAGTGATTCAGAAGAAATTGATACTGATTTTGAGAAATTCTGCGCATAGCCAATATCTTTCAGAAACATTTCTGGGCTTTCATATTTCTCAGGAGCAGGGCCGCAGACAGGGGGGGGGGCAGGGGGGCTATATCCCCGGGGCCCGGGTCCTCCGAGGGGGCCCGGGCCCATTGCGCTCCAACCTAAAAATTCTAATAAAAATTAATTTTCATGGTTAAAATTTCAATTAAAAAAAATCATTTCTTGAAATTTTTTCCCTCAGAGGGCCCGGGCCCTTAAAGCTCAATATTTATCTTAAAATTTCAATTAGAAAAAAACATTTTCTTGAAATTTTTTCCCTCAGAGGGCCCGGGCCCTTTAAGCTCAAATCTTAAAATTTAAATTAGAAAAAAACATTTTCCTGAAATTTTTTCCCTCAGAGGGCCCGGGCCCTTTAAGCTCAAATCTTAAAATTTAAATTAGAAAAAAACATTTTCTTGAAATTTTTTCCCTCAGAGGGCCCGGGCCCTTTAAGCTCAAATCTTAAAATTTAAATTAGAAAAAATAATTTTCTTGAAATTTTTTTTCTCAGGGGCCCCGGGCCCTTTAAATCAAGTTTCAATCATCTTTTCACGACTCAGGATAGCTAAAAACGCAGATTTCAGTGGCTAATTTTCAAAAATTTTCCATACCCCCAGATTCCCCCGGAAAACCTCTGTCCGGGTCGGGCCTCGATAAATTATTGTAACTCTTTTTTTTTTAGGAAAAATTTGTAAGTAACTTTATTTAAATAAATATTGTAAGCTATGTATGTATAACTATTTCAATGGTTGTGTCAAAAACTGTGTAAAAAATTGTTGGCATGAAGGCCACAATAGCCTTTTACCTAAGTTCTAAATTTTTTTTTTTTAATTTTTGTGGGGGAGGGGGGCCGTATTAGTAAGTAGCCCCGGGGCCCGTCAAGTCTGTCTGCGGCCCTGCTCAGGAGATAGGAAGCCTGCCAACCAAAAGTGAAAATATTTCCCTGTACGGCTGGTGGTGTGACATTTTTTAGATCCTCATTAAAATGTATATTGCCCTTGGAATCTTTTGAAGCACACTTTACTCTTGTACTTTATAGGAAAGATAGGAGCAATGGTTGCCAGAGTAACATTTTATCATATTTATTAAATTTACATCTTGAATTCTAATGTTCCATACTGTTGGAAACTAAATATACGCCATTGTCCACTAGAGTCCAACCGAAACAAGATTTTCAGCCGAATCCGAATTTTGGCTTCAATTTTAGTTTCGACCGAAATCGAAACTTGTTTTAAACTTTTTCTTAAAATTTCCTATACAAAATTCATCTTTTATTTTTAGTAAAATTTCCATTTTTCCCTCTTGCGAAAATCATTTGACCTTTTTTTTCAAGTGCGAATTTCACTCGACGTTTTTTTTTTTTAGTATACGAGCATAATCCCATCTTTTCAAACTCAGGTTTCGGGGAGGACGAAGTTTCGGCTGAAATTTGGTCGAAACTGGCCGAATCCGAAACTTCTGTCGGTTCCTAAGGTCACACAAAAAATCTGGTGCCACGAGTCACACCAGATTTTTTGTTTCTCTGTTGATGTAGCCTATATATTTATTGACTGCCCCCCCCTGTTGATAAGTTTGCCCCACTCCTGCCCCCCCCCTGAGAATAAGCTAGCGCCGTCACTGGACGTTTCAATTCTAGATTAGAGTTATCTTCAGACTATTTTATTTTATTTTTTTATTTTTAAACATTCACACTTTTTTTCTCATTCACACTCACACTCACACACATTCACACAGACTTTTCTGCAACATAGGCCACTATAAGACTTTGACGCTAACCGTTGTAATTAATATATCAATTTGGGGTTCAGGCATTTTCTATTTAAGCCATCTGGTTGGTATCCAAATGGCTTAAATAAAATCGTCCGACTGCCTGGGTCCGAACCCGCGACGTTTGGTATAGGAGGTAGGCACGCTACCTACTACGCCAGACCCGGGGGCTATTTTATTTTTATGATAATATGTTGTCCTCTTCTATCCTGACCGTCCTGTAAATAGGAGATTTTCTCTTTGATTTTTATTTTTCTAGAATTTTAGTAAACTAATAATTTTTCTCTCCTTTGAATACTCATCGTCCCCCGCTTATTTATCGCCCCCCCCCTGAAAACCCAAATCGCCCACTTGGGGGTGATCGCCCCTGGGGTGGGAACCACTGGCTTAGAACCTTAAAAATATTATGAAACCGGCTATGCTCATGAAATTTTGGCAAAATATAAACGATGAAGAAAAAAATATAATTTTTTTATATAAAATTTTAACTTATTAAAAAGGTATTAATATTTTTCATAAAATTATTATATCTAATCGTTAATTTTTTTTCTAAACATATTTATATTCATTTTATTTTCAGATTATTTTTTATTAAGTCTGTGGGCTAGTAAATATCCAACTTGGCAGTCCGATTATTCTATTATTATTATTTTGAAATTCCTATCGGGATCCCCGTTTATTTACCCGGAGGTGCTTTCGTGCACGAAGACACACACCTCAAACTCAACCGGCCTCTGGCCGTAGCCATCTACCGGCAGCCCGTGAAGTTACATCATTTCCTGTCTCTAACTCCTCCTCCTGCTTTCGTCTCTAGCTAGTGAACTAATCCTTATTCTGGTTCCAACCGGCTCCTTATATCCAACCTCTTCTATGCTATGGAGGATGTCCTGGTTTGAGGAGGGACTCCCTCAGCACCGGCGTGTAGCCTTAGGGTGGCTCTTATTTTTCGAAGTTGGAAATTTATTCACGCTACCCCCTAGTTTGGTGCCATTGCCAAAAAAAATAACCTGTGTAAAATTTCAGTTCAATCGGATAAGGGGAAAAGGGGTGCCCCAAGAGCCCTGAAAATCGAAAAAAAATCAGAAAATATTCATTTTATTTATTTATCTTGTTAAATATAAATTATATACAAAAAAGTGTTATATAAAAGTTGTAGATCTATAAAAAATGCACATAATAACATACATCAGTTTTTTATGTACGGCTAACGGTTTCAGAGAAAACCGCGAAAATCCATTTTTACTTTCTCTTACCTATACATGTGTAATATATATAGACAGAGAAAATATTTGGTTTCATGTAATAAATTTGATGTCGAGATTTTGATGGATATACACGTTTTGAGATCCCCAGGGTCCAAAAAAATGGTTTATGCAACATGGTCTGTCTCGGTGGGGGTGGGGTGGGGGTGTTTTGTGAACAAAATATCTCAAGAACGAAAAGAGCTAGGAGGTTGGAAATTTTATATTTAATTAAAGTACCCCCTGGCACGTGACACTAAACTTTAGAACAAAATCGACCAAGAAGTACTAGTACTTTACTGATGTACTTTTTTAGTTTTTTTATTTTCGATTTTCTCAAAATTCGTTCTAACGATTTTGATTAAAATTCATAAATCAATTATTTTTTAGATGATCTTTGAAATATATATTCTCATTTTTGCCCTTGAAATATTTTGAAGCACACATTACTCTTGTACTTCATAGAAAGATAGGATCAATGGTTCTCATGATAAGAAAATTATTTGAAAGTTCTGTTCTGTGCTTATCACACCAGATTTTTCGTGTCAACATATATTTAGTGTCCAAAAGTATGGTACATGTGAATTTTAAAATGTAAAATTTATAAATATAGAAAAATATTTATATTTTGTTATCATGAGAACCATTGATCCTATCTTTCTATGAAGTACAAGAGTAATGTGTGCTTCAAAATATTTCAAGGACAAAAAGAACGATTTTGCTATCTCTAGTGTATTCCAATGGGGGAACACTAACGCCATCTCTTGCCGCCTCGAGTCAATCGTGTTTTAACGGTTTTTCGAGACGCGCACCTTAATTCACTAATTGTGTATATCCTAGCCCTGTTACTGGAGTTTTAAGGTTGTTCGGAAAATACATCGTAAGTCATAATAGAATCTAAATTTTTTTTTTTAAATAAAATTAAAAATTTGAATGCCAAAATTCCTTATTATAATTTAGTCGTGACCACTAGCGGTCCCAGGGGGGCAGAGGGAGCCCGGGCCCCCCCCCCTCCATTGGACAACAAAAATTCAAAAGTTTTATTTAATATTTTAAAACTAAACAAAAAAATTATAAATTTTTCACGTCTCAGGATAGCTAAAAACGCCAATTTCAATGCCTAATTTTCAAAAAAATTTTCCATACCCCCTAGAGTGTTAGCCTTGTATTCCAAGGGTCGCGGGTTCGGATCCCAGACAGTTTTTAATGAATATTATGATATTATTTGGCTTTAATTTGACTACAAAAAAATTAGGATGTCTCCTAAATGGCGACATACGACTGCAAAGGTAAAATATATAATGTCGCCTTTATGACGAGCTAAAAAAAATATTGAGCGACCTTTAAAAATTAATATTTTAAGTTGAAAATTTGAGAAACTTATTTTTTCGAACTATAAAATTCGACCATAACGAGAAAAAAAATTAAAAAAAAGAAAAAAAAACGATTTTTGACATATTTGGAATTTCTTTATAAATTTTGATCGATTCTTAAAAAAATTTTTTGAGCTCAGTCTTTGGAGAGGTCTCTTAAAACATGATATACTAAAAAAATATTGCTGTTCAGTCGAGATTGAAAAAAAAATTAGTCAGCGCATGTAGTGAGTCGCAGGTAGTTAGCGACATCTCTATTCTTCACCTTCCCTACATCATAAATTTTAAGCCATTGGCTACCAATCCAGGTGGAAATAAATGGTATAGAATAGGTCTAAATACCCTTCGACTGCCGAAAAAGAGTTTAAATGAATAACAAAAAAAAAAAAAAAAAAAAAATCCCTGGGCCCCCTCCCTTGACAAAATCTTGGGACCGCCACTGGTCGTGACCTATCATAGTTTATAATTGTATTAAGTTAATAATTTAATTATCAAAAATAATAAATGAATGACTTTTGACTTGAGCAGTTTTTCACGTAATATAGAACTGGCAACATTGCATTCATCAACTATCTATTTTAAATCTTAAAAGCCTTCAATTTTATTTTATTTAATATATTACAATGTTTAATGCAAATCAGTTTAAACACAATGGACGATTTGCGAGAAAAAAATATCGTAAAAAGGGAAAAAAAAATGTAACTGACATAGAGAAAAGACAATTATTTTATGTGACGTTGCCAGGCTGGTCTGACTCTCGAGACTTCCTTATTTTTAAATATTGGCGACTGTCATTTTGGAGAATTTTTTTTACTTTCTTGTTAAAATATCTTTAAAAGCGTTGGGCAGAAACTTTTGATTTTATTTTTAACTTATCCCTCGGAAGTGAATTGAAATGTAAGTTTTTTGTTTTTGTATCTTTTGCAGAGGTGGCTATATAATTCGATATGTGTGCGTTTCGTCGATATTCGCCATAGACTACATGTTAAATTTCAATTTTTTAAAATTAATTACACGATAACCCTGGGTCAGATCTGCTTCAAAATTTTATTTTATACGTATTTGATAGTGATTAATAACATATTAAAAAATTAGCTTTTAATCTGATAAAAGTGCTTTAATGTCCGAACAACCTTTAATAAATAAAATATTAAAAAGTGCAACGTTGATTTTTATATGAACCATCTAGTTAACCCTTCTATATCTCAAAACAAGGGAAACTGGACTCACACCACGGGCTCATATTAACATATAAAGAGATAAGAGAAAGTAAAAAAATTTATTTGTCTTTTAAAATGGGTTCGCCCCCCCTCCCCCCCCGAAAAAATACAATATAGGCTACATCACTGGCACAAAATGTATTTAGATTCTCTTTTCTAGTGACGCCCCTGGCCCCCAACAGTCTGGGTACGCCCCTGAAGAGAGAAATCGATTTTTTTTAAATGTATAAATTTATATTTATTCGAAAAAGTAAAGTTATTTTTACTTTCTTCTTACCTCTATATATATGTTAATATATATAGAGAGAGAAAGTATTGGATTCATGTCAAAAATTCGATGTCGAGATTTTGATGGATATACACGTTTTGAGGTCCCCTGAATCCAAAAAAGTGGTTTTCGCGACATGGTCTGTCTGTCTGTCTGTCTGTGTGTCCGTCTGTGTGTCTGTCTGTGAACAAAATATCTCAAGAACGAAACGAGCTAGGAAGTTGAAATTTTATATTTAAGTTAGGCACCCCCATGGGACGTGACACGAAGCTTTTGAACAAAATCGACCAAAGAGTACTAGTACTTTACTGATGCACTTTTTTCAGTTTTTTTCGATTTTCTCAAAATTCGCTCCAACGATTTTTTTTGACGTGACAACGTCTTACAAATCATGTTAGAGGGGCATGCACGAAAAAGTTTATCAGCTTGAATAACTCCTCTGTCTTAAGAGCTATAATTATGGGAAATATATGGTTAGAAAAGAATGAGTTTTTCAGCTAAAGATTTCACCATTTATTTTTTTCGTATCATTTAATTTTATCGCGCTGCGGTAAATTCTAATTTGAAAGTTTAAACCCCTGTAGATTCTGAACGGCTAATCAGATCAGACTAAATCGGATGTCATTTGGTGCAGAAAGGAAACCTCTAATAGAATAAATAAAAAAATCCCGAGTAATTAACTCCAAAAATTAGTTTTTTTTCTCGAAAAACCTCATTTTTTAGGCAAAAAAAAATATCGAAAAATAGCCCTATTTATGTAACGCCTAGCTACTTGACCATAAAAAGTACATTAAATCTAAATATAGTTTTAGAAAGAGTGGTCCAATGTCCAGAGGTAATTTTTTCATTTTTTTGATATGACGTCATTTTACCGCATGAGAGCACTCGGCGGGATTTCGTTTTTCGAAATTTTAAACCCCTGTAGATTCCGAACGGCTAATCCGATCAGACTAAATGAGATGTCATTTAGTTCAGAAAGATAACCTCTAATAGAATAAATAAAAAAATCCCGAGTGATTAACTCCAAAATTAGTTTTTTTCTCGAAAAACCTCATTTTTAGGCAAAAAAATATCGAAAAATAGCCCTACTTGTGCAACGCATAGCGACTTCACCATAAAAGCTACATTAAATCTAAATATAGTTTTAGAAAGAGTGGTTCAATACCCTGGGGTGTTTTTTTCTTTTTTTTGATATGACGTCATTTTACCGCATGAGAGCACTCGGCGGGATTTCCGATTTTCGAAAATTTAAACCCCTGTAGATTCCGAACGGCTAATCAGATCAGACTAAATGAGATGTCATTTGGTGCAGAAAAAATTCTCTAATAGAATAAATAAAAAAAATCCCGAGTGATTAACTCCAAAATTAGTTTTTTCTCGAAAAACCTCATTTTTTAAGCATAAGTCGCCCTTAATGGATAAAAAAAAAGCCACACCTGTCATATATTGTTTCAATGAAAATGTTTGAACATGTTTATTTATGAAAACAAACTACTAGTAAAAAAAAACAAAAAAAAAACAATACTTTGTCTCTTTATATTTCAATATAGGTAAGAGTGAAAAATTTTTTTTGAAGTCAAGCAAAAGACGTTGTCACGTTAAAAAGCCACCGGCTGTGTAGAAGACACAGCCAACACCTAATTTTTAATTCAAAAATCAATTATTTTTTAGATTCTCTTTAAAATGTATATTCTCATTTTGTCATTGAAATCTTCTGAAGACCACTTTACTCTTGTATTCCATAGAAAAGATAGGAGAAATGGTTGCCATGGTAACAAAATATAAATATTTTCCCCTACTTATAAATTTTCATCTTCAAAATCGAATGTACCTTACTGTCGGAAACTAAATACATGTCGACACAAAAAATCTGGTGTGACAGGCACAGTACACAACTTTCGATTACCGAAGGTAAGAGAAAGTTGTGTGCTGTGCGCCAGTCACACCAGATTTTTTTCATAACTTTTTTTTGGTGCTCTAAAACAATCTGAATTGAATTCGAATTTAAAATTTGAAAGTTTTTTTTTGTTTTGCAACCAACATACAGAAACGTATCTAAGGGTCTCCAACAATTTCTAGCATTTCTATGGATACTCATTGCAATTTTATTCTTGCAGCTTCAAAAAGCACGAAATATTATACAAAGAAATAATTTAAAGTTAATCAATTAATAATATAGAGATAAGTAAAATGTTTTTATTTTTAATAAATACTCTAATAATATGTAAATCAATATATATTTATACACAAGAAAATGTAAATAAAATAAACAGTTATAGACAAAAAAATTTGTCTAGATTGCTATACCGCGAAAAATATAATAATCATATCAGTGGTAAGAAACCTAATGGAGGAAATTGGGGCAACTTGACATGAAATTATTTAATTTTTTCAAATTCATTTTTTTTTAGCTATTATTCACCAACAAAATCAATTTCATTTTTATTTCGAATCATTTTCACAATCACCAGAAGCACCGAAAAACATACCCCATTCCGAATTTCATTTCACCTGACCATTATCATTTCACCTGACCACCATATCATATTCATCATCGAAAGAAGTGTGGGGGGAGTGGGTGGGGTGGGGATGTGAGGGAATGGGTGGGGTGGGATGCGGGGAAGTGGGGCACGGATGGAGTGGGGCGTGGGGGAGTGGGGCTCGGGGGGAGTGGGGCGCGGGGTGGAGTGGGGCGTGGGGGGTGTGGGGCGCGGGGGGAGTGGGGGCTCGGGGGGAGTGGGGCTCGGGGGAGTGGGGCGCGGGGGGAGTGGGGGCTCGGGGGAGGGGCGCGGGGGGGGAGGGGGCGCTTGGGGAGTGGGGCGCGGGTGGAGTGGGGCGTGGGGGTGTGGGGCGCGGGGGGAGTGGGGCTCGGGGGGGAGGGGGGCTCGGGGGGAGTGGGGCGCGGGGGGAGTGGGGCTCGGGGGAGTGGACGCGGGGGGAGTGGGGGCGCTTGGGGAGTGGGGCGCGGGTGGAGTGGGGCGCGGGTGGAGTGGGGCGCGGGTGGAGTGGGGGGGGGAGGGAGTGTGTGGGGGTGGGGTGCGGGGAGTGGGAGGAGGGAGAGCGGGTGGGGAGTTGGGGAGAATTGGGGCAACATATCTTACAATGTCATTTATGTAATGTAATTTCTTGTCAAGTTGCCCCAATTCCCCCCATCCCCCACCCACCCCACTCTTTCCCCATCCCCACCATGGGTGGGGAGGAGAGGGGAGGGAAGTGGATGGGGAGGGGAGGGGTGAGGGGGATTGGGGCAACTTCATATCTTACATATCTTACAACGTCATTTATGTGATGTAATTTCTTGTCAAGTTGCCCCAATTCCCCTCATCCTCACCCCCTCCCACCCACCCCACCCCCACCATGGGCAGGGTGAGGAGGGGGAGGGGAAGGGAGGTGCCGGTGGGGGAAGGGGTGGGTGGGAGGGGGTGAGGGATGAGGGGAATTGGGGCAACTTGACAAGAAATTACATCACATAAATGACAAGACATCGATATTATAATATCAAGGATAGACAAGCCTGAAATAATGATTTTGAATCTTGAAATAAAGGAAGAAAAAAACCCTCGAGCCCTAAAAATTATGTTGACATGTGGACTTATTTAATCCGTTGTATGACATCAAAATATAGATGAAGATCAAAAAAATATTTTCAATCAACCGGATCAAAATCACTCATTAAGGTATTTTTGAAAAAATTTAAAAATATATGAACAGTGAGGGACAATATTAAGTCCCACCCATGCGTTTTCTACTTGTGATTATTGCATTGTTTAAAAAAAAATATTATATATTTTTTAATGTAAACTTTCATGGTTCAAATCTAGAAAATTTCCACTAAAGATTTTCATTTTTTCATTTTCTTTTATAAAAACAATAAAATAATCACAAGGAGAAAACGCATTGGTGGGACTTAATATTGTCCCTAACTCTACATGTATATATTCGTTAATGTCCAACCGTTTGTCTGTTTGAGCAATTTTCCCTTGTAATGTAATAGAGATTTCTTGGGATTCTGTTTGTGAAAAGGGAGGCTTTAAAAATTCCTTAAAATACAGCATTTTCCCTTAGGAAAGCATTTCCTTCTATAAAAAATCTGGAGTGACTTAAACGCACAGCACATAACTTTCTCTTACCTCCGGTAATCGAAAGTTGAGTATTGCTGTTACAGCAGATTTTTTTAATGTCGAGATATATTTAGTTTCCCATAGCAACTTAGTTCTAAACTTAACCACTTGAGTTTCATAAGTAATAAAAAAGTGTCACTATAAAAAAAGTCAATTCAAAGTTTCCATAGGCTTTGAGTATTTTAAATGTTGACTGCTTGAAATAAACTATGGTTGGTTATTTTTCAAAATTTTAATCTCATATTTGGATATTTTATACACAATAGAGAATTCTAAATAATTACTAAATTTCATAAGACATACGAAAGTATGTGGGCGTGTCAAGTGGTATAGGCCTAAATGATGATAGGTGTAAGCTAAGTTCTAGAATCCAGGAGATGTAGGAATATATTAAGTTCTAGGTTTTAGACTGTTTTTTCTAGGTTCTAGGTTTTAGAGTGTTTTTTCTCCTTTAAAAAGTTATTTCTCATTGCCAATAACCTAGCTTACACCTATCATAAAATTTCATGAAAATTAGAAATAATTTTTTTAAATAGGTAAAAAGTTCCAAAGAAGGCTCAATTTGAAAAAAAATACTTGAAATGCTTCATCACTAGTATAGTGTACTTCAAACAATTTCACTAAAAACTTTACTGATATACTTCTTAAAGAGCATATAAAAAATAGTTGAGCCATTTTGAGAAAATCGGAAAAACTGAAAAAGTGGCCTTTCGGTAAAGTACTAGTACTTTTTGGCCATTTTGTTCAAAAGCTTATTTTAACTGTCCGGGAGGGTTCGGTACCTAACTTTTAAATAAAATTTCAACCTCGTAACTCATGCTTAAACATTACACACATACACGCCCGTTTTTGGATAAACAGATATAATATCATATTAATAAAAATTAGGTCAAACTTTCTTGTAAAAAAAGAAATCCTCTTTTATTATAAGTATTAGCTTAAGTTTGAAATTTAACTTCTCGTTTTATTGTGCATACTCCAGTCTATTCCCCATCCTTTTCCCCCTAAATCCTGAAAGAGAGAAAGAAATGAAGGGTTAAGCCAGGAGTGGGGGTTCCCTAGAGTTAGCAAGAATGCTTTTAACATTTACCCTCTTTCTGGCCTATAGTCAAGGGTTGTCGTGTCTTTATTAAAGAAAACTAATTCAAACAACTTAATTGAACTGAACAAACATCGCTAGAGAGGTAAACCTAAAAAAGGGGAATAAAACAAAAATTAAACGAAGAGAAATAAAAAAGACAAAAAAGAAAAGAAAATAGAAATAGTTTTAGTAGAAAATTGCATTTGATGAATATAAATAAAATAGGAAGGGAATAAGTTGTTGAGGGAAAGGGAGTATCAGCAGAAAATTTTTAAGAAGAGTGGAGAGGGGAAATTATTTTTTTTATTTGAAATAGATGCAGTTCTAATACCTAAAATGGTCGAATGCAACCAACCAGAAATTATTATTTCTATAATATACATATTTTATAAAATTTCTATTTTTTCTCTATTAGATAAGTAACTTTATTGGTATTACAATGGGGAGACAAAAACCCACCGGGCACACAAGGTGTTTCTAGCAGGGTTGTAGTCTAGAAATGTTTTGGGATAATCCGGGCGATTACCTTCTTCACTCCGCCTACCCTTCTTTGAATTAATAAATTTTAAAGAATATAAAATATTTTTAAAAATTAAAAACTATATTTCTCTTTCTATATTTCTGTTTATTTTTTTTTTTTTTATTTAGGGGGGAGGGTTAAATCCTCCTTACTTCCCCATCTTTGAGCCTTGACCTATGGCTCAGAGATAGTGTGTTAGATTCTGGTTTCAATTGAATTGGATCAATTGAAATAAATAGGGACGGAGTCTAAATGGCCTCAGATGCCGAAACTAATTTAAAAAAAATAAAAAACCATCTCTGTGAGACATATTTTCTTTTAATAAAAGTATTTTTTTTAAATTTCAAAATTCCAAAATATAAAAAAATCCCGAACATTCGAATTTGGGAGAAAAGAAAGGAATCGGCGAGTTTATAATACGTGGTCAGCGATTTCATTAATATTAGCTACTTTTTCATGGAAAATATTCTCTTCTTTCCATTTATTAGCCTAAAGAAGGTGGCGGGAAGCCAATTTGATCGATATATGTAAAAATAGCCAAAATTTTTAAGAAATACGAAGACCACATTAACCATTAAAAAATGTATTATTACTTACTTTTTTAGGTTTTTTTCTTTCTCCATTGTAATTTGCATGCCAGAAATATTGTGTAGACTTATTCTGATTGAGATCACTAAAGAAATAAATTAAAAATGGTTGAAAAAATAATTAATTAATAATAATTGTTTATTTTTCAAAATATTGAACAATAAAGGAGCTCACTTCATATAATTGAAAAAAAAAAAAAAAAAACAAAGATTAATTTATTTTCATAAATATAAAAGAACCATCATTAACCAAAATCAGTGAGCCTCCTGAGTATATAGGAGTTTCATGTAGACTTTTTTAAATTTATAAGAAATAAATTTAAAAAGTCTACATGAAACACCTATATACTCAGGAGGCCACTACACATTTATCTCATTCAGAATAAATATGCACAAGATTTTTGACATGTAATTTACAATGGAGAAACAAAAAACCTAAAAAAGTAAATAATAATACATTTTTTTATTGGTTAATGTGGGTCTCGTATTTTTTTTTTTTTTATTTTTCATTATTTTTACATATATCTCTATCAAATTAACTTACCTGTGTTATGCTAATAACGGGAAAGAAGAATTTTCCCTAAAAAAGTTGCCAATATTAATGAAATCACTGACTTCATATTCTTCACTTGAACCAAATTTTTAAACATTCTTTTTAATCTTAAATGAGATGTAGGTCCTTTTTATTTTTTTTATAATTTTATCAACTCTATATTCCATTTTTGACATCAAAAAAGTAGTCGTCACTTTATTTCGTATTCCACAAAAATAAATAGAATTATCCTTTAGGCCTATATGAAAAAAGTAAATAAAATTTTATATAGCTTTTAAAATCACTCTAGAAGAGGGTAAACTTCATTATGAAATATAAAATTATGTTTCATCTTACGTAAAGGTAATTTAGAAAGAGAGATAGATATATGAGTGGCAGATAAGCAAGAGAGAGCGAGAGCGATGCTTTCTCTTGTGAAAGGCAAGGCAATCTTTCGGAGCAGAACGACACGACAGACCGGAAGTAATCCCGTCCGTCTAGCTCCGGAACATCTTATGGGAAACCTTTCCTGGCCCACGGAACAGCTTGATTAATCATTCACTAATTGCACAACATTTCCACAAAATTCTTTTTTTGTATCGTAATATTTCTTCATTTTTCAAAAATGAATTTTATATTAATTATTTTCTCGTTTAAGACAGACAACAAATTAGGATTTTATCAAGAGTATGATTAATTACGAATTTTGTTAAGAAAACGAAATTACAAGTATTTATTGATTGTTTTATTCAACATAACTAAATGGATAGTAGTTCATGCAAAATTTACTCGGGAGAGGATTATTCTTGAAAATAGTAAATTTCTAATTAGTGAGTGCAAAAGTTAACGCACACTTAGCGTTCTGCTCTGAGTGTGTTGGTCGCAGAATATAATTTACAATGGTACTGTAGCTCAGAATCGATTTTTTCCCCTGTTTTTCTAGTAAGTAAAATATTTATTTTAGTTTAGATAATATTTTAAATAATAAGAAATATATTATGAGAGATCAAATCCTTAAACCCCACAATGTATCTTTTTCTCAAGCTGAACCTTTGAACCATCCCCAACGAAATTTTTTGGAACGAACACTTACGCAAGATGAATTGGGAGAAAATGTAACGTAACAAAAACGCGTTCCTAACAAAAAGGCGTTCCCAGCGTCCGAGTGACGGCGGAGGTAGGCGAGATGACCGAAGTCTTGGCGAAACCACGCCCACCTTCTCCTTCTCTTTATTTCCTTCTATCTGCCGAAGGTGAGCAAAAGAATCACGGGCGCAGCTCCCTGGGCCGAGGGCGGGCTTTCCGTCTATTTAAATAATATTCATATTAAATTATATTCTGATTTGAAGAAAAGGCGTGAGGAACTTCGTTCTTGCCGGGGGTCTTACGACTCCACACGTTTGTTTGTTTTTTAACTTGGCTCCGAAATTTTCTTACATAAGAATGATATTTACATTATTGAGCTTTGTTATGGTTTGTTTTTGTTCAAATGAATGTCATTGAACAAAATTATAATAATAACCCCCTTCCCGATTTTACAAAATTTCTAAACCTCTCCTGTTTACGGGGCTGCAATGATCAAAAATGAATGAATCTGAAATGAGAGAACAAAGCATGTAGTTTGTCTAAAAATCGATGAATGAAAAGAGAGTGAAAAAGTTTAGCAACATTAAAACGAAATCTCATAATGAATTACTTATTTTCAAATTTTTTTCTCCACCCTAGGCAGAGTGCGATTCTTTGCCATTTGTTTTAATTCCTTTACGGAAAGCCAGAAACATTTAAAAAAAAAGTAAAGAAGTTTTTAAGTTAAGGGGCGGAAGGGAAATAAGAGACTTAAAGAACAAGGATTTAAAAAATATGCTTGACCTATTCTGTCATCGCCGGTATTTTTTGTCATAAAATTATTTTAATGGCGTGCGTTAAAATTCAGAAATTTCTTTAAAGCTTATTTTGAATGGAAAAGAGAAAAAAATAAATAAATAATTTGGAAAGCTGGGAAAAACAAATGTTTCCAAACATTTATTTATTATCTGGGGTTTGATGACTTCTCAGATAGTCTTGAGACTGTTCACTAATATAATGGTTGAAAGTGTGAGGGTAAAATGATCCAAACAGCTAGGTTTATTTCAAACCGACGTTTCGGTCACCTATAGGAACATCTTCACTGTTAAACCCTTACTTAAATATTGATCTTCTTTTAGTAATTTTTGACATTATTAATATTTAACTTAAAATTAGTGATTTAATATTAATAATACAAAAAATAACCAAACATTTTATCAATGTCTTAATCATGAAGACGATCCTATATGTGACCGAAACGTCGGCCTTGACTTTTTGAAATATTCTTAGCTGTTTCCCTCGTTTCTTATCCTTCACACTTTAATACTAATATAATGATTAAACATAATTATATGAAAGCTGATTTATAATTAAAATGATCCATGGTTATTCATCAAGCATAAATAAAGGCAGCAAGCAAATGGACAAAATATTTCTTAAGCGCCCAGGAGCTAGGCAACCCAACTGGCACACTAATGCTAAGTGGGCGCGCTGCGGTTCGACCTTTGTAGATATAACTTTTTTGAAAGGAAAAAAGCAATCAAACTATTCAATAAAATTCAGAGATATTTTGAAAGGATTAGGGTTGATTCTATAAAAAAAAAAATAAGTTACCTGACTAAAAATTTTTAAGAGTGGAATCTAAATTAATTTTTTTTTTAATATAAAAATGATAAAAATAATTATTAAATAAATTAGAAAATAAAAATAAAATTTTTTAATAACGGAGAAATTTGACGATGGCACAATTCTTCAAATTCTAACTTGAGATTATTTTTTCAGGATCAACCTGGGCTCAAGAGATGGTTTGGTGCATCGGCCACGATATGGACTTGGATACGGCCAAAAAACTTTTACAAAACGAACGTACTCCTATGCTTGAGTAAGATCATTTAATTTTACTAATTTTTAAAAAATAAATCAAATTTAACTCAGTTTGTCGAATCCTGTTCTTTTTAAATTAATTTCGCTCAAGGTGGAATAGCTAAATAAAAAAAATAAAATTTGTTAGGAATACAATTTATATCAGATATTTTTTTTTGGATCAATTCTTTTTTTTTAAGAGGCTCTTGTATCTTGAATGGTAAATTCTAATGCGATAAATAAATTTATTGACTGATTCAATTTTCGCAAACGAGAGGGAAAAAGAGTCGGCAAGCAGAAAATAAATAAAATTCCTGAGCAAATCGACCCTCATATATCCTCATCAGTTCAGAGGTGACAATTTGGCTGTCAGCTAATCTCCCTCGCCTTTTTTTCCGATTCAACGATTTCACGATTTCAATGCAAATGGATTTGTTGAAATTTTCACTTACTAAAAAACTTGCCAATTCAAAAAGAGAATAAAATATGTTCTCTAAAATTTTATAAAATTTTGTCTGTCAGCAATCGAAAAAAACTCTATTGAATTTAGCTCTGGGGAGGGGCTTTTGAATTGAAGAATTTCCTTCTGGGATGAGTTATGAATTTTTTTTAAGGAACTTCTCTGGCATTAAGCAGGATTCTTCAGACATTTTATAATTTAATGCTTAATAATATTTAATACATATGTAAACATTTTTATAAATGAAAATACCATGCCCTCCCTATTGGCTATATTTTCCCTATTAGAGCCAGGTCCTTACATTTTTTAAGGTCTTTGGTTAAATTTTATTTTTTTAATTTGTTACAGGGGCGTATATAGAATTTTTTTCGGAGGGGGCCCAATTCTTTTTTAAATATTCCCCTCCCCCATACAAAACAATATTTTTAAAATACTGGATATCCTGAGGCCCGAGGGCCCAGACCCTCTACAAGACAAATTTTCATAAAAAAATTTTTTTTAATCCAAATTTTTTCGTTTTACTTTTTTTTTTTTAGTAAATTTTTCCCTCGTAACTCAAATTATTCCATTTTCTTCTGTTGTGAATATCATTTAACCTGATTTGTTATTGCATATAGGTATACTGGTGCCCTCGCCTCATATCAAAAGGCTTGCTTCCATAGTACGGACTTTA
>JAKCPI010025876.1:0-13518 GCA_023213315.1 Euborellia annulipes | reverse complement strand
CATCCTTAAACGATTAAACTCATCAGAAGAATCAAGTAGTAATTAAAATTCTCATTTTTTTCCTTCCAGTTGATTTTCTTATCATATGACGTCGTCGTTGATTCCCTAGCGTAATTTAAATTAATACGCTCTCTCTCGCTCTCTGGGAAGACGTTGCCACTCGCTCCCAGGCTCAATTACGCCACCCCCCCCCCACCCCTTAATACTTAATATTACACTTTACGAATTATACATGAACGTTATTGTTTATGCATAGAATCTGCCTTTGCTTGTGCCTGCCTTTACCTAGGTGAGCGAAGATCTCTCTCTCTCTTGGGGGCAGCAACGACGACGTCGACGACATCATCACCTCAACACAAAAAAAGCTCATTAATTGCTTTTGATTCCTAATCAGAGAGCGAATTAATTATTTACAAGTTTCATATGAATATGATAGCAAAGAAAGTTTTGTTCTGTGCTTGTCACACCAGCATTTTTCGTGTCCAAGTATAGTTTCCGCCGATATATTAGAATTCAAGATGTAAAATTTATAAGTATGGGAAAGCCCTCGGGGCTTGGTGTAGAGGTTAGCGTGCTAACCTCATATACCAAACGTCGCGGGTTCGGACCCCAGGCAGTGCGATGATTTTATTTAAGGCATTTGGATACCAAATAGCTTGAATAAGAATGCCTGGACCCGAAGTAAATATATATTATTAAATAACGGTTATCGTTAAAAGTCTTAAATGGCCTAAGTTGCCGAAAAGACTGTGTGATTGTGAAAAAAAGTGTGAATGTTTAAAAAAAAAAAAAAAAAAAAGTATACTTTTGTATCAAAGTAAAAATAAATATTTCAGTCGTCAGGGTTTGTGACGTCATGGCGACCTTTGACGTGTGCCAGCTTATAACGCGACATGCTGATAGAGGAGCGAAAAAATTTGAGGCCATCAAATAAAAGTTCCACTTGAATGAATATTAAAATACCTAAGATTGTATATAATTCATATTTGCCCCTGATGAAGGTCCTAATTGGTGACCAAAACGTCAACATGTAGAAATTAAATAAAATATTTTTTTATTTAATATCCTGGCTGTAAAGTCCCTGCGAAATCTGACTCTTTAGAGGAAATTTTTAAAAAAATCGAAAAAAAAGTACATTGGTAAAATACTAGTTAGTACTCTTTGGTCGATTTTGTTTAAAATCTTCGTGTCACGTCCCATGGGTGTGCCTAACTTAAATATAAAATTTCAACCTCCTGGCTCTTTTCGTTCTTCCCATTTTTTTTTTCTTTTTTGTACTCAAACGTGTATTTCCATCAAAATCTCAACATCATGCCATGAATCCAATACTTTCTCTCTCTATATATATATATAAGGTAAGAGAAAATGAAAAAAAAAAAACTTTGTACTAAAGAGAAAAAAAAAACAAAGTTTAACAACAACAAGATTTGTTATTATTATTATTAACAATTAAAAAAAAAAAGAACAAATTTATATTTCTTACGTTGTTTAGAATTTTCATAAACTTCTTCTTTTTTTCTTATTGATTAAAAAAGAAAAAAATAAAAAACTTGAAATCTTTTAATGATCAATTTTGAAAATAATTTCACCCCCCCCCCCCTCCCCTTCTTTTAAAGACGGAAAAATGAGGAGAAATAACAGCAACAGCCAGATTTCATTTTCAAGAAAATATGACAACTTTTTGGCATCTCTAATGATATTGTTAAAAGTTTGGTGTGTGTCGTCGCGCTATTTGAATATTCGTTCGCTTTCTCAAGTTATATATAAGAGGGGGGCGGGGGGGGGGGTGCAAAAGGGCGCCGTCCTTTTCTCTCTAGATTGACATCGCCTCTATCATCAGAAAAAATAAAAAAAGAAAATGGCAAGAGAAAATAACGAGCTAATCAAAAAAAAAAAAACAATTACGTAATTAAATAAGAGCTAAAACTATTTTATAACGTTTTTTTGTGTCCAGAAACAAAAAATACTCTGTTCAATTTAATATTCATTATTTTCGTATCTGTAATGATAAAGGTCAGAAGATATTTTAATTTTCTTGAGTTTTATTAGCGCCAGAAGAAATATGTTACCAGAAAAATGACACTATTGGCAGAATTGTGAAAATTAAGCTAGGGAAGTGACAGACAATTAACTATTTGTTATGAAAGGTGATTTAATATTAAATAATTATAGCTTTTTAGATACTTTTAATGAATACAGTCAGTTTAACGTTGTTCGGAGTCTTAAATTTTTTATTTTAAAATATATATATAATTCTTCTGTACGTGTGTATGTGACTGAACTCCTCCTAAACGACTGAACCAATTATGATGAAATTTTCTGTGTATGTTTGTGAGACTCCCGGACAGGTTTTGTTTCACAAATAACAATAAGTTAATGAGTAATTAACCGTTAAGGCTCAAACAGACAGAACGCGAAATTCGCGTCGCTTGGCGTTTTTTCAACGCCGCGAAAGGGCGCGAAATGTTGTATAAGGCAAGACTGTATCTTCCCCGTCACACAGGGGGCGAACTTACGCGGCGTAAACGCTCTCTTTCGCGCGACAGCTTTTTCGAGTTGTACAAATTTACAACTCCTTCGCGCGAACAGGCGAATCATCAAGATGAGTAATGAAATAAAAAAACTTATAGAGTTAAAAACACTTGTTTTTTCGCCTCTAACTAAATAAAAGTAAATAATAAAATATGTTTTTTGTTGGCAGCCAATCTATGATTAGTAAAAAGTCCGAATCGAGGTAATTGAATAGTATTATCTTATTCTAATTTACAAGCCTCGAAAAATATTTAATCAAAGTTATCATTAATAAAATAAGATTTAAATAAAATCTAATTTTGCAATGATATTCTATTTCTTTCGTAATATAATACTTTATTTATAAAATATTTATAAATTCATTAAATAAAGGTTGTTGAAACATATACACAATACCGGATCGTACGCCCAGATTACGCTTCCTGTGTGGCTTAGCAAAAACGCCTTACGCCGCGAAATGCGCGCGTATCCTGAGCGTCGCGAATTTCGCGTTCTGTCTGTTTGAGCCTTTAAAATAAGAAAAAAATAAAAATTAGGAGAAATAGTTGCCATGGTAACAAAATATAAATATTTACCCATGTTTACGATTTTTTATTTATTTACATTTTGAATTCTAAAATATCGGCGTAAATTTTTTTTTGTCTGTGTATCGGGAGAGTCCCGGAAAGGATATGATTCACAAAAAATCTTAAGTTAATGAATAATTAACCGTTAAAATAAACACTATATATATAAAAATGAAAAGGGAAGGCGAGCAAGGGGGTCCAGGGGGCGCAGCCCCCTGGCTAGACGGAAAGCCCCGCCGAAGGCGGGGCTTTGCGTCTAGTTTTAAAATAAAAATGAAAAATTTGAATGCCAAAATTCCTTATTATAATTTAGTCGTGACCTATCATAGTTTATAATTGTATTAAGTTAATAATTTAATTACCAAAAATAATAAATGAATGACTTTTGACTTGAGCAGTTTTCTAGATCTGGCAACATTGCATTTATCAGCTGTTTGTTTTAAATCTTAAAAGCCTTCAATTTTATTTTATTTAATATATTACAATGATTAATGCAAATCAGTTTAGACACAATGGACGATTTGCGAGAAAAAATATCGTAAAATGGGAAAAAAATGTAACTGACAGCGAGAAAAGAGTATTATTTTATGCTACGTTGCCAGACTTGTCTGAGTCTCTTTTTTTAAACATTGACGACTGTCATTTTGGAGAATTTTTTGACTTTCTTGTTAAAATATCTTTAAAGCCTTCGGCAGAAACTTTTGATTTTATGTTTAACGTATTCCTCGGAAGTGAATTGATAAAATGTAAGTTTTTTGTTTTTGTATCTATTTCATGAGTGGCTATATAATTCGATATGTGTGCGTTTCGTCGACATTCCCCATAGACTTCATGTTAAATTTCAATTTTTTAATAATTAATTACACGATAACCCTGCGTCAGATCTGCTTCAAAATTTTATTTTATACATATGTGATAGTGATTAATAACATATTAAAAAAATTAGCTTTTAATCTAATAAAGTGCTTTAATGTCAGAACAACCTTAACCTTTTTCTTCTAACCATTAAAATTCAAATAGCGTAGAATCACCCTAATAAAGCTTTGACAAAACAATGGGTAAATGTCAGGAATTTTTTAGCATCCCCATTTGGGGATTTTTTTTCATAGACTCTATTTCAAAGTGAAACTATTTCATTTTGAAATTGAAAAATCGTGACAGACTGACAGACCTTTTTTTGTTGTTGTTTTTGTTCTTATAAACAAAAAACAAAAGCCTTGAATCTGCTATGGAGAGATATTGGCATAAAGGGAGCATGAAGGGATGAGGGGGCGTTGGAGGGAGGCTTCTTAGTTATATTGTTATTTTCTAAACCAATTTACATTTGAATGTATTATTAAGTCAATTTATAATCCAGTCATTGATATATGAATAGAGAGACCCGGAGGATCTCTTAAGGAAGGAGAGGATAACTACGGACGGAGACTATTCAAGCGATGCAAAATAACTTTAGGCAACGAGTGGAATGGGCAAAATAATAAATAATAATAAAAGAAGGGAACGATAGCCATTTTAAGAAAAACAGACTATTGAAATTTTATAAAAAAAGGGGAGAAAAATGAAAATTCATACGTTTTTGGAAAAAAGCTTTTAATCAAAATCGACCAAAGAGTAGGGATGGCGGTTTTTTTTTTAAACCGGTTTTCGGTTTTCCGTTTTTTTTTTGCCGTCGGAAAAACCTTTCGGTTAAAACTGCCATCAAAAAACCGGTTTTCTCAAAAACCGGTTCCCGGTTTTTTCTTTTTTTTTTTTGGCTCGAGGAAGTAATTAAAACACTTTCCTAATACTTCTTCTTCAGAGGAAGCTCATTTTACACTCCCCTAACATTATAATAACAGCCAAGATTTTTTGCATCCAAGAAAGCCATTTGTCTTCGGTAACTCTTGAGAGAATTCTAGATTTCTTGGATACAAAAAAATCTTGGCTGTTATTAAAATGTTAGCGGAGTGTAAAATGAGCTTCCCTGAAGAAGAGCCTTTGTGCCTTCGAAATATTAGGAAATAAACTCATTTGGGAAAATAACATTTTTTTGTTTTTTCCTTCCTACACCCTTGCCGAAAAATCAACGTAGTTTGAGGAGTTTTGGTCTTATGAAAATATACATATATGGGGTCCAGGCATTTTTATTTAAGCCATTTGGTATCCAATTGACTTAAATAAAATCATCGGACTGCCTGGGGTCCGAACCCGCGACGCTTGGTATACGAGGTTAGCACGCTAACCACTACACCAAGCCCCGAGGGCCAGCCACTTGGTTAACATCTACATTATAACCATTTGCCATATAAAACAATGCAAATCTAACAATAATGTATACTCACAATTGTTATTAATGTTCAGAATTCGTCATATCTCGGAAAATCTCCCTCTGTGACCGCATTTTATTTTATTTTTAATATTTTTTTATAAAAAAAAATCGGTTTTTTTGGTCGGTTTTTGCATTTTTTTTTTTTAAACCGGGTATTACTGAAAAAAATAAAAAACCGAAAAAATCGGTTTTTTTTTTTGCATTGAAAACCGGTTTTCGGTATAACCGACCGGTCTTTCTCATCCCTACTCACAGGGAATTGAAGGCCATCTCCCTAATCCTCCCACAAGCTGTGTATGGTTCGTTCCGGCGGATCTCACTCTTTCCCTCCAACCCTATCATACGTTTTCACGACAGGAAGAAATAGGACAGGCCGGCCGGTCCCACGGTCTGACGCCTGTTGAAAAGAGGAATGAAGAGACAGACATTTAAAGAACTGAAGGACTGTCAGTTCCAGCTCGGGAAGCTCGTGGTCACCATCCACGTACCCACAAGATGTGGGCCCCTGAGCAGTCACCATGTATAAATTTATAAATTTCAACCTTGAATTCTAATATATTGGCGGAAACTACTGATATAATGTCATAAATATTCTAGTGTGGAAGCACAGAACACTACTTTCCATCACCGGTGGTAAGATAAAGTACAATCAGTCACACCAGAATTTTCTAACGGCCATCTTATTCTTTGGAATTGATAGAGATTTATGAAAATCCAAATGATGGAAACCCATTTAAAACAAAGTTATCTGTTGATCACATCAGATTTTTAAAAGATAAAAATTTATCCCACTACCTTTTTACTTTCTCTTACCTATGTATATATGTAATATATATATAGAGAGAAAGTATTGGATTCATGTCAAAAATTCGATGTCGAGATTTTGATGGATCTTCACGTTTTGAGGTCCCCTGAATCCAAAAAAGTGGTTTTCGCGACATGGTCTGTCTGTGGGGGTGTGTGTGTGTGTGTGTGTGTGTGGGTGGGTGTGTGGGTGGGTGTGTGGGTGTGTGTTCAATTTTAAGCATGAAGGAATTGAGCTATGAGGTTGAAATTTTATATTTAAGTTAAACACCCCCGGGACCGGAAAAATAAGCTTTTAATCAATATCGGCCAAAGAGTACTAGTACTTTACTGATGTACTTTTTCAGTTTTTTTCGATTTTCTCAAAATTTGCTCCAACGATTTTTTTTAAAATTCCAAAATCAATTATTTTTTAGATGCTCTTTAAAATGTATATTCTCATTTTGCGATTGAAATCTTCTGAAGACCACTTTACTCTTGTATTTCATAGGGAAGATAGGAGAAATGGTTGCCATGGTAACTAAATATAAATATTTTCCCATACTTAAAAATTTTACATCTGAATTCATATGTTCCGTACTGTCGGGAACTAAATATATGTAGACACAAAAAATCTGGTGTGACAAGCACAGTACACAACTTTCGATTACCGAAGGTAAGAGAAAGTTGTGTGCTGTGCGCCAGTCACACCAGATTTTTATTTTTATTTTTTTCCTAATCATCTTCTCTAATGCGGATAGAGTGAGAGAGGTGATTTTATTTTTTATCGATTTTAATTAACGAAGGGAAATTTGTTAAAATTTCTATAGTCGCCGGCTGTTTATACTACGAGTACTACTCGCCCACCTCCCTTCCACTAAAACCAATGAACGTTGGTTGAATTGGAATCCAATTTGAAAACTGCAAAAGGGAAACGAGGGGAGGATGGTCGGTCTCTTGGACACTATCCAAATGAACTAACTCGAGCTGGCCGATTAGAAGGTCACAGAGGGTTACAATTAATGAGTCTCTATCTGTCTATAAAACCAGAATATATATATATTACTCGTAACAAAATTTTTTCCCTTAATCCGTCAGAATTAAATTGAAATTTAAAATGGCGTTCGCGTTTAGGGAGCCACCTTAAAAATAATTACAGTATCCCACCTTGGATTAACCAGTCTATTACATATATTTGTTCTTCTTTAAGCTCTTGGCCTCGTCCATTAAGAATTTTGCCATTACCAAAGTAACAGCTAAAAACAGATCTTACCAATAGATGTGATGAGCCTCAAGAGGTGTCTAAAAATGTGAGATAGAATCAATGATATTTTCGTTGGAAAACAGATACACTTCCTGATTCCGTTATCAAACTTATCTATTTGAGACTTTTTCCTCTCACAAACCCAGATATTCATGATCGGTACCTTTGAAAGAGATGTTATCAGAATCACATACAGGGCTTGTTCTTCGATAAAGATAAGGTGATGGCGTGTCTTAACTTTAGTCGTACAACCAGTACCACTAATCTCCGGAAAATTTTAACATCAGCAAACCAAGGTCTTGTGGGTATCTTAGGGGAAATAGCATTTAGATGAGACCCTCTGGTTTTGTTACCCAAATCCCAAAACGTCTGCCAATCATTATATGTAATATTTCTATTGTCCTTGAAGTCCAATGGTAAATCGGTAATAATTGCAGTATCTCACCTCGGATTAACCGGTCTATCCCATTAGTATTATGAATTACATATATTTATTCTTCTTTAAGCTTTTGGCCTCGCCCATTAAGCACCTTTTGCCATTCACCAAAGTAACAGCTAAAAACACTTAGCAGATCTTACCAATAGATGTGATGAGTCTCAAGACGTGTCTAAAAATGTTTTGATCATCAATATGGGATAGAATCAATGACATTTTTGTTGGAAAACAGATACACTTCCTGATTCCGTTATAAAACTTATCTATTTGAGACTTGTTCCTCTCACAAGTCAGATATACATGATCGATATCTCTGAAAAAAATGTTATCACAATCACATACAGGGCTTGTTCTTCGATAAAGATAAGGTGATGGCGTGTCCTAACTTTAGTCGTACAATCAGTACCACCAATCTCCGGAAAATTTTAACATCAGCAAACCAAGGTCTTGTGGGTATCTTAGGGGAAATAGCATTTAGATGAGACCTTCTGGTTTTGTTACCCAAATCCCAAAACGCCTGCCGATCATTATATGCAATATTTCTAGTGTCCTAGAAGTCCAATGGTAAATCCAACTTCCTGCCATTTGAACAAAACGATCCGCCTTTTCATGTCCTATACCAGAGTGATCTGGAATCCATAAGACCGAAACCTCTCTATTGGAAGATTTAAGAAATTGAATTTCTTCAATGATATCTAGCGGTATTTTTATTCCTTGGATTGCATTCAAGGTGCAGATCAGGCATCGTCCAAGGGTGCTTAAGTTCTTGAAATATAAAAATCCGTTAAAAATAGCTGAATAGACAGAACATTCGGATGGCAGTTTTGTAATTAGATACAGGAAACCGAAATGCAAAACCCGTTTCAGACAAACCTTTTGATCCATCAGTGTAGAACAGATGTGCTCCAAAAAAATCGTATTAGGATCATATTCCGAATAGGGAAATCTATGGAGATTAGTATCATGAACTTGGGTATTATACTGTCGACAGAATATCGGATATTTATCAAAATTGTAGCTCCTTAATAGTTCTTAATGATTCACTTAGGCTCTTTCCCAAGTTTCTTCTTATTAAATAATCCTGAATTCTACCCTGTATTAGTAGATTCTAAAACAAATAAATCATTCATTCTCATTTTCTTAAGCACATACTTAATTGCTAGTAAGAAAACTTCTTCTACTATCTAAAGCCATTTCTTAGCCTCACTTAAAAGTGCGTTTGTTGTCGTTCAGATGGTGAAGGGAGTTTGTTTACTCGCTTGCTTCCAAGTCTATTTTTCTTCTGCAAAGGCTTGATATCTCTTTAACAAAAATTAGCAAAATAGGAAAAGGAAAACGTATGAATGAAAATCATTTTGTCACCGATACCTCGGATTAACCGGACAAATGAGTCTTAGTACTGATTAGGCCGGTTAACAGCGTTTTTACTATACTTGTAATATATGCAATTCCAATTGAATTAAAGTCTAATTTTATTTTATTTTTTCTTCTGTTTCAGGTGAGTGTATAGATCGAGAAGCTACGTACTCAAACATGATTTATGGGGTATGGAAATTATATTAATCTTATATATGAGTGGTGCCAAGTCCAAAAGTAAACAATTTTCTTATTTTTCACTTTTTGGATAGTAAATTCTGGTAGTTATTCGGTGTAATAAAGAACCATGGCCGAATTTCAATACTAATCCTCCAGAGTGCAGCAGTTCCTTAATGCAAAAAAAAAAATCTGAATATGAAATTTAAAATGTGTACTTAGATAAAGTTAGGTTCTTAATGATTGATGAGATCGCAGGCGGGCCCGAGTCTGTAAGGGAAAATAATAAAAGCTGGCGGTCCAGCTAGTAAAATATAAAAATGAAAAATATAGATTGTATTAATTATTATGTACGTTTTATGTAATTGAAGAACATAAAATAAATATTATTAGATTCAATAAAAATACATAAAATAAACATAAAATTTAATGTATTCATATGAAAACAAATTTGCATATGTTTGCTTTTACCTCTTTTTTACTTTTTTACTTTCTCGTATATAGAATATCATGGGCGTAGCCAGACTTCTTGTTAGAGGGGGGCCAACCCCTCATTAGAGCGACAGAGAGGGGGGGGGGGGTTTGCAATTAATATATACATAGAGTATTAATTATTTATTTAAATAAAAAAAAAATTAAATTAATGTAGTGAATTGGAGTGTTAAAAAAAAATTTCCAATGGGAAAAAAATATATATATATATATATTTTTTTTAATTTTTAGGACCAGCCAGGGGGGGGCAACGGCCCCCCCCTGCCTCCCCTGGCTACGCCCATGTAGAATATAAAGAGAAAGTATTGTAATCGTAAAAAAATTCGACTTCGAGATTTTGATGTTTCTCCACGTTTTTAGACCTCCCTGAGTCTAAAAATACCATTTTGAGCATTATGTCTGTGTGTGTGTATGTGTGTGTGTGAACACGATTGCTTAAAAACGCATGCAGTTAGATCGATGAAATTTAACAAATGCAACAAATGCATGTATATTTGCTTATACAGACATAATTTAGAAGAATTTTTAATTAAAAAAAAAAAAAAAAAAAATGAAAATTGGTCATGTAGTTTCAGAGGAAATGTGTTTTAAACAAAAAGTTAAAATTAAATCTCACAATTATTACTCTATAATTAATTATATATTTATTTAAATTTTTAAAAATTTATCGAAATTTTTATTTTAAAATTGAAATAATTAAACAATTTATAAATTTACATTTACAAGATATAATTATTCTATTTAGAATTTCAATAATTTTTATTTTCACTTTTCAAATAAAATAATTAGAATTAAAAATCTAGAGTATGTTTATGTTAACTCGGAAACCCTTTGACCGATTTTCACTCAATTTTTTTTGACTGTATATAGAATTGATTGACGATTCTTTTAATTTAAGTGAAATTTCGATTAAGTATCAGAAACTTTTTTAAATGATTTAAACTTTTTTTAAGGCCCTTTGTAATGTCAGAATAAATATATAAAATAACAAGAACTAAAAATAAACCACTTCATATTTTTTTTTTTACATTAAGTGATCATTTTTTTTTTGCTTTGGTCATTTGACATGTCTATTTTTAACGTTTTTAAGAGTCCATTTAGATAACATTTAATTAGAGTGGGCTTTTATTTGATTAATAAGCTTGAAAATGACTTGCTAATTGAATTTGACCTATGGAGTGGGTGATGTCTTTTGTCTCGTTGTTGTTGTTGTTGTGATTGAGTTGCCGCCGCATGATGCATGAGGGCAATTTCCACCGACACACACACGTGACATGCTGGGGCTGCCTAGCCACGTGGCGTTTAATTACATACTTGTCACTTAGGGACAAGATGTATCGGTAGAAAGGAAAACTTCTGCGTCACATGACCGATCTGTTGTTTCATTGCTTTAATAAGAAAAAAAAAATTCTTTTTTTATATGAGTTTATTTATTTACAACATGAATGAAGCTGAAATGCGAATTTATTCATTAACTAAAAAGAAAAAAAATGGAATTCCCAATATCTCACATGTGAATCACTCAAGCTAAAATCATCATTGGGAAATTTTCTATTTATTAAAAAAAACCGCATGAAAATCGGCCAAACGGTTTCCGAGTTAATCCTTTATTAATATTTAAGCATACTCTATAAATTATTTTTTATAATAATCAAAATAAATTTAATAAATTAATTATTTCTCTCATGTAAAAAATTATAAATTATTCTATTTATTTATTTTTAATTAATTAAATCGATTTTTAAATTGGTAGACACCGAGCCTCCTAATAAAATCGATTTAATTAAAAATAAATAAATAGAATAATTTATAATTTTTCATAAGAGAGAAATAATTAATTTACTAATTTTATTTCAATTATTAAAAAAAAAATTTATAGAGTATGTTCAATGTTGATAAAGGATTAACTCGGAAACTCTTTGACCGATTTTCATGCGGTTTTTTTTAATATAGATGTATAGATTTTTCAATGATGATTTTACAAATGTGGATTTTATAGTTAATAGGTAAATAAAAGAATAGCAGCTAAAATTATTTCATTTATTGACACACTAGGCTGTCGTTTCGGTCTTGGTCAAGACTCTGAGGATGGTCTTGATCAAGACCGAAACGTCAGCCTAGTGGGTCAATAAATAAAATAATTTTAGCTGCTATTCTTTTATTTACCTATTAATGATGCTTTTAGTTTAGAGTGTTTCAGATTTGTGATATTGGGAATTCCAGTTTTTTCTTTTTAGTTATAATATCGCATTTCAGTAATTATTGTTTAGCCGGAACCCACTTAGGCCCTCGCGGGCGGCGTTAGTTGTTGACCTTTTAATATAATAAATTTTAATGAAGATGGTCATATAATTGACCGAAACGTTGTTGTAGGTTGCTTCAAAGTAAAATAAATAAAACGTTCTGGTCTTTTATTTCTTCATTATTTTGTCTTAGAATTCTTTTAAATTTTTAAACAAGAATTGAATTTCCCCCAAAGAATATATATATTTTTTTTTTTTCTTTTCAATACTCTCTTTATTTTTCGATAATATTTACATTAGTAATTTAATTTTAGTAGAGTCGCCTCCCCGTTAGTGCCTTGAAGCAAGCAAAGCTATAACCATTTTCCATTCATTGGATTTGTCAATAAAGTATCAATTCACCAGCAACAACAACAACAACAACAACGCTCCATTTTTTGCAATCTCTCTCTCTTTAAGGGGGGGGGGTTCGAATAGAAACCTAAGGGATGATGATGATGCAAAAAAAAAAAAAAAACGACGAAGAGAGTGAAGCTATAAACATTCTCCTCTCTCGTTGTCAAATAAAATGTCTTCTTACAAAAAAAAAAAAGGGAGAGATTACTTGCGAATATCTTAACAACAACAACAACAACGACAGCAAAAACGACGATCTTTTTCAGATTTTTTTTTTTTTTTTTTAAATAAACTATCACTTTACAAGATACAAAGTGAAATCGTCTAGAACCAAATGCCACCACCACCATATTTTTTTTTTTGTTCGTCTCGCTTAATACTTAAAAATGCAATGAAATGGAAATACCTATGGTCGTTTACACCAATTGATTCAATAGCTACTATTTGATTGGGTGTTCAACCACCAGATTTTATTTCTTAATCCCATTTAAAAGAAAAAAAATCTGGTGTGTCTGGTCGCACCAGCTTCTTAATTTAAAATTCAAAAATTAATTATTTTTTAGATGCTCTTTTAAATGTATAGAGCCTCATAGAATACACAAATGCAAAGAATATAGAAATATTTTTCTATACATTTCCTATGGGAGAAATCGTAACTTAATAACATAAAAAGTTATAGGAATTTCGGGATGAAAATATTTTTCCTGTAATCCCTAGAAGGTCCTCTTTATGCATATAAAATTTCATTTCAAAATTCCAACTGGAATTTGTCTAAATAGAGCGTGACAGACGGACGGACATTTGCGAATTATTTATACCGGTAAATATATCATTTTGCCCTCAAAATTGTTTGAAGCAAACTTTACTCTTGTACTTCATAGGAAAGATAGGAGAAATGCCCTGGTAACAACATATAAATATTTTCTCCGTTTTTTTTTTTTACTTTCTCTTACATATATGTATAT
>JAKCPI010025874.1:0-22680 GCA_023213315.1 Euborellia annulipes | reverse complement strand
CTGCATATAGTGTTAACAATCCACAATTATCACAAAACCGACTTTTCAATTCGACAAAGGTCTGTAATTGCAGTACAGTGAGCGCCATAGGTACCCACCCGATAGCTAGAGCCTTAAGTATATTACCATATAGTATAAGGTGTACGGTTAAATAATTTTAATGACCGAAAAGGTAAAACGTAAAATCTGGTAGATGATTTTATTTTACCTTTTCAAATTTAAAATTATTTCACCATATATTATACCATATACTTAAGGCTCTAGCTATCAGGTGAGGACTTAATTGTGGCGCTCACTGTACAATTTGTTTCTCAGTCTGATATTACCATTAGTGCTCTGTCTGTCAGCAAACAAACTTCCTATTGCTTTTCGATTGTTTCCAAATTTTAAAATAGAAATATTTCAGAACTATGCCTAGTATTTGTGGGTTAGCACTATCTGTGCCCCACCCCTTTAAATTCTCTTATGTTGCAAGAAATTTAATATACTAATTTCTATTTATTTTATATTTGTATAAACCTCTATGTATCCACTTAAGCAATATTAACAATTAATCGTCCCGAAGATGGGAATGATGAACGTCAACGAAATCTGTTTTAAATTTTTTTACTCTATGCCGGCTGGCTTTACTTTCCTGCTTCTCTCATTCCATTTTGGAAAAGAATGGAAGAAAAATATTTTTTTTAATTATAACACTACTAATACTAATATTTTTAAATTTATATATTTATTTAAAATTTAAAGCAAATTTGGGAGATATGTTTGTGCTTAAGATTGGGCAAAAGTTGCACCCCCTGGAATCGAACCAGAACCTCCAGTCTTTCGCGGCGGATGGGCTACTCTATATCCTAGGGCGCCGGCCCAATTTTAAGATCTTTCTCAAGTCAATGAAATTTTAATTTCATTAGTAGAACTACGTATAATAGGGCGGATACGAGATATTTTGCTATTTGGGCCTGCGCCCAAGCGTAGCCCATCCGCCGCGAAAGCGTGGAGGTCCTGGTTCGACTCCAGGGGGTGCAATTTTGCCAAATCTTAAGCACAAATATATCTCGCAAATTTGCTATCTTAAACGATACATTGACTGGCAAATGAACAGTCTATTTGAGCATTGATTGAAAAAATTCCATCCTTTTCAAACAAAGCTCTACCTAGTTTATATAGGCCCTATTTATATTTATTTGTTATAAAGTGGAGAAGCCAAAGAGGCGCTAATAACCTCGGCAGTTGACGCGCCCGGAAAATTAATAATACGCCTAATAATAAAATAAAAAATTTTTTTAAGTTATTATTAATAAGAAAAGATATAAAAGTCTATTCACATATTTAAATTTACATATAAAATCAAAGATGGATTCCAGTCACAAAATTAATTTATATTTACTTTTCTACTTTCAAAAATCAAAAAGAAATGGACCCCTAGGCATTCCCTATCTTACTTATAGATAGTTACAGCCACTCGCTCAGAGATAATATTACGAATGAATTTGGAAAATTCTAATTTACACAAAGCCTACTAAACGGTTGCCTACACTTTAGCCGGTGGACCTCAGTGTGCTCTTTAACCGAATACTGACATTAAAATTGTTCTTTAAATATTTTTTAGGGTGAAAAATTTACTTTTATTATGTATTTGACAAAAAAGTTATTAAAATAAATCAGACAATAGAAAATTCTTAATAAAAATATATGTATATATAAAAAACTAAATTTTTCTTTCTTTTCCAACTTTTCTTTGTGACCATAGGGTAGCAAATTTTATCACATACAAGCCTATATCAAATTTATAAATTCATTTTTAAAACACCATCTCATGTTAGAGATCTAAAATTGGTGATAACGGGGTATTTTCCATTCAATTGTACAATAATTCAAAGAGATCACAAAAAATTTTTATTCAAAAATCAAGACAATCAGACCTCTGATTGTAAACAAGTGTGAAAAATGGTTTATACAAAATAATCACGATTAACACGAAAACCAATTTTCGAGAAGGTTAGGTGAGCATAAAAATGTAAGCAGCAACCGGACATTATTTTATTGTTATTCCGAATAAAGTGAGGCCAAGGGCAGCTAGTAAATAATATTAAATAATATACAGTATTGTTGGGAATAAAATAATTTTAAAGTTTAAGAAACGGAACTTTACAGAAGTATAAATTCTTATTTTGAATATAAACAAATGATAAACGAATTACTTGAAGTTGTGACTGTGATGGGATGATTATAATAGAGAAATGGAGATATCAGCCAAAGTGGAATGCTCGAGGTTCAATAAAACTCCCAGAATAAGATGTTTCGGCCTGAATTTATCTTCAGTTATTGGAAATTATACACATAATGAATGCAAAGCGCACGTGATGCACAAATCCTGGTTCACTCACGTGAGCGCTTTGCATTATGTGTATAATTTCCAATAACTGAAGATGACCAAATAAATTCAGGCTGAAACGTCTTATTCTGGGAGCTTTATTGAACGTCGAACATTCCAATTTCGCTGATATCTCCATTCCTTTGATAAAAGAATAAAACCCAATGAGAATCTTTTACCTTGAACACTCAGAAACAATTAATATTCACCTCTAAAAATAATTTCCAGCATTTCTTTTCTCACTAAAATTAATTTTTTTGATATTTATTTATTTTCCTAACTACAGCTTTATTTGATATAGTTGGTTTTCAAAACTAAAGTACCTCATATAAGCAAGTTAATAAATATTTCGTTTAAAATAAATTTGCCAGACGAGTTTGTTTGATTAGGCATATTGCGTCCACTGGAGTATATAAACCCATCTTATAAATTTATCTTAAACGATTTATTGACTGGCTTACTTACGGCCCCTTGGGCATTGTCTGATTACCAGCTATTTCAAACAAATCTTTATCAAGTTAGTATTAGTAAAAATTGCCCTTCCTCCTTAATTAGGGCTACAGCTCTCTGTAGCAGGCTTTTGGTATTGAGATTGATTTGGAAAACCCAAGATATTCTTTTATTAGTGACCAAACACACACATTTTTAAATTTATTTGAACCCCGCTCTTAAGTCGGTCAGCCTTTGATTAAAATTTGATTTTTGGGTTCCATCGGGAAGAAAATATCGTTTTACTGATATTAAACATTTTGTTTTTAGCATCGTAAATCGAGGCAAACTGTTACACTCGGCGATGAACTCATTGCACAATTTCGACCGATCCCTGGACAAATTTCTCGCCTGGTTGAGTGAAGCCGAATCGGGCCTTGAGAGCGTCGAGAATGAAGCCGACCGACTACAACAACAACAGCAACGCGGGTCCAGTGCTGCAGCGGCTGCAGCGTACAGGCAACCAGCGCATCAGCTCAAGGTAGGAGCTCTTCATCAGGAAATTTAGTTAATTCATATTAAATCACGTTTTTCTTTAATCTGGTGTGACAAGCACAGAACACAACTTTCGATTACAGAATATAAGAGAAAGTTGTGTGGTGTGCGACCAGTCACACCAGATTTTTTCCATTAATAAATCATCAAGTTATTAAATTCTGAAATGAATTAAATTTAAAAAATTTTTACAATTATATTTTCAATTATTCATATTTTCCCACCTTTATGACGACAAAGGGAAAGGATTTCAAGGTGATATATCAGAGGGAGTAATTTCTTTTATAATGTTTCTCTCCTAGTGATAATGATTAAGGCGCCTAGAATATTCGCGTACTTTCCATTGCATTCGGGATACCATTCTCCCGCCTATGATTGGCTAACGTTGGCCATCTTGTGAGAGCTCAGCCAATCAGAGACGATCTTTCAACTCAAGGCCTTGGGCATCCTCTTGCTGCTTGAGCGGAGTTGATCTATTCAGTTGCCGAGTGGATCTCTATGATTGTGTATCAATTTATAGGTTAATGCGCTTCCGCCAATTTGCATTCAAGTTTTCTTTTATTAAGTGCTTATCAAAACAAGTTTCTTTTGTTCAGTGTATATCCAAGTTATCATTTATCCAGTGCTTACCTATCAACCTGCAAACGACATACCTTTCACCCGATGGCTTCATTTTGATCAACCGCCAACGCCTGCCTGCCTCTCCTTTCCTCTCTGGCGTGGGGCGCCATGTTAGGGATCCTTGCATTATCAGGTACCTCTTCCATTCTCTCATATTTTCTTCACACCTTAATGATCCTTGTGTTTTTTTATTTAAAAAATGTACATTTTATTTAAGTAAAATAATAAAAAAATGTTGTTTTTTTTTATAAATATACATACTAGCTGCGCGACCCGCCTCCTGGTTGTCCTACCATGTGAAATCCCATATCTGTTTTCATTATAAAATTTCATAATAACTAGGAACATAATATAATATTTTTCTACTAATGAATTTATTACAACTAAATATTTTTCCTCTCGTCTTATTGTGAGTCGAATCAATTATTGAAATTAATTAATTTTTATAAAGCTTTTTCCGACTTTAGTCATTCATTCATACATTTATCTCAATTATAGAATCAAAAGAATAATAAAACAAATTCAATTATACAACGATTTTAATTTTCTCTTACCTATATATTTTAATATATAGAGAGAAAGTATTGGATTCATGTCATGAATTTGATGTCGAGATTTTGATGGAAATACAGGTTTTGTGTCCAAAAAAAGTGGTTTTCGCAACATGGTCTGTCTGTTTGTCTGTGAACAAAATATCTCAAGAACGAAAAGAACTAGGAGGTTGAAATTTTGTATTTAAGCTAGGTAGCCCCCTGGCACGAGACGCGAAGCTTTTGAACAAAATTAGTCTTAACTATAATATGTATTATAATTGTATTATAACATCAGCAGATGAACATTCCTTGTGTAGGGTTTCGAGGACCATTCATAGTGTGAGAGCTTATTATTTGTGTTTCCAATAGCAGCTTATCTTTATTGGAACATGGCCCACTGTTAATAAGGAAGATAATTATAATTTTAAATATAAAGATAATTTTTGTGTCGATATATGTTTAGTTTATTCACCAAAATAGAAAGAGAGGGAAGAGCATGAGTGCAAGTGACGTCACCCATTCTCAGAAGCAAATAATAATAAAAAAAAAACATTAAATTATTTTCTATTTTTATTATATTCATCAAATTAATAAAAATATAAAAAAAAAAAACTGAATTACATCATCAAAGTGTACTTCAAACTTTTTTCGCAAAATATTACTGATATTCTTTTTAAAACGGCATCTAAATAATTTTTTTTTTTTTTTTTTTAACACACTTTTTTTTCATTCACGCTCACATTCACACACACAGTCTTTTCGTCAACTTAGGCCATTTAAGGTTATTTGTAAATATATTTTTTAGGGATCTAGGCATTCTTATTTAAGCCTTTTGGATACCAAATGGCTTGAATAAAATCCTCGGACTGCCTGGGATCCGAACCCTCAACCCTTAGTATACAAGGCAGGCGCGCTACCAACTACGCCAATCCAAGCAAAGAAAAATATTTCTGCTATCCTTCCTATAAAGTACAAAAGTCTTGATAAGATTTCAATGCCAAAATGAGAATATACATTTTAAAGAGCATCTAAAAAATAATTGATTTATGAATTTTAATCAAAATCGTTTGGAGCAAATTTTGAGAAAATCGGAAAAAAAAAAAAAAAAAAAAAAAAAAAAAAAACTGAAAAGTACATTAGTAAAGTACGAATCGCTAGTAAATTATTTATTTTTTGTATTTTGATAGTATTGTATTTAGAGATTTTATTTTAGTATAAGGGTATTTTATGGCTGGTGGAATTTGTATCAGGAAAGTTGGAAGAAAACGCAGCCAGAATTTTTTCTTTAGAAAATATATTTAAACAGCTGACGTTTCGGCTTTGGTCAAAGTGATCCTCGGAGCTTTTAGTGGCCGTTATGTACAGTGAGGACAAAATATTAAGTCTCATTCATGCGTTTTCTACTTGTGATTATTTCATTGTTTTTAAAAAAAATATATATTTTTTAATGGATTCTTTCATGATTCAAATCTAGAAAATTTCCAATAAAGATTTTCATTTTCTTTTATAAAAACAATGAAATAATCACAAATAGAAAACGCATGGGCGGGACTTAATATTGACCCTCACTGTACATATATTTCGAATTGTATTTAGTATCAATTTTGGAAATTCAATTCAAGAAAAACTTTTTCCCTCTTCTAATATCTCTTTTTCCCTCTTCACTAATACAATATAGTTATTTTGTGCATAATTTCAGATGTACTGCCTTGAGTCAAATATCACAATAGGCACAAAATAACTATATTGTATTGGTGATAGAAGAGGGAAAAAGTTTTTCTTGAACTAGACTTTTTTCTAATTTTATATCCAAAATTGATACTAAATACAATTCTAAATATAGGTACATAATGACCACTAAGAGCTCCGAGGATGGCTTTGACCAAAGCCGAAACGTCAGCTGTTAAAATATATTTTTTAAAGAAAAAATTCTGACTGCGTTTTCTTTCCTGATATAGATTTTATTTTTTATTATGAATATTATTATGTTAGCTATTTAACAAAGTTTGAGCCAATTGAAGGAATTCACTCAAATTATTTGACTATATATTGTATTATAATTGCCTTTTCATTTTCTTTTAAGTCTTTATTTTACTAAAGAAAAGAGATTACTAAGTAAATAGGCCTAATATAAAATTAATTAGTTTTGATTTACCTAACATAATTAATGATTAGAGAGTAAGCAACCGTGTAAGGGTATCTATTAAATGAATAAATAGACAGTGGCTTGGTCCAGATATCGACCAGCAGCCCCCTCGTCTATCGAATTCCACCCTTCGTTAGTTCCTCTGTTGGTTGCTAGATGGCGGATAAAGCACCGCTAAAAGATCTTTGGCGTTTTTCATGAGGCCGCGGTGAAATACGACAAACTCAAAAAATAAAGACAAATACTGTAGTAGAACACTATTCTACAAAATAGATAAACCAAGATCTTGGACGGAGTTTGGGACTGTTACACAGCTGAACAGCCTAATTAATAAATCATACAACTGCTATTTTGTTAAATACTATTGCGCAACATACCTTTTGTTGATGTTATATATTGTGTATACATGGACCGTTTATTTTGAAAGTGCTGTAAGTCCATTTTATAAAAAAAAAATGAGATATCATCAGTGGCGTCATTTCAACTTTTTCTTGGGGGGGGGGCAAACATTTTTTTTTTCTTAAAACATACTTACAAATGGGTACTCAAATTTGGCCAAAACATATTTAATTTAATTAATTGTTTAATTTTGTACAGTTTGTATACTCGTAGATGTATTTTGAATTATTTTATGTAGAATAATATAAAATTTTATAAAGCCTTTGGGACAAATGCCCCCCTCCCCCCCAAATGACGCCACTGGATATCATCACATAATTTATGCTTAATTAAATGTAAATTTTTTATGCATAACTAGTTCGTGGTAAATTTCTTTTGTTTTATACAACTTAAATTTGGTCGGTGAAAGAAATTGAGTAATCATTGGTTATGAAAGTGGTGTAAGTCCAATTTGAGGTGGGTGGCTTAGCAGATGGTGTCTGTATATAAAAACTTGCTTTGATGATTGTGACTCCTTCATGGGAATGAGTATAAATGGCGCGAAAATTCACTCAACTTCATAGGAATGACTTTAGATGGCGCTGACGTTGTTGTATATAAAATGCACGAAACGGTTAGTTCACTTGAGTCGGAGCAAGTACACAGTACTTAAAAACGACTGCAGAATAAGCAGTCGAAACGTTGTACAGTATCAAGGGCGGATACAAGAGGGGGGTGGGGCAAAGGGGGTAATTACCCCCCCCCCCCTCAGATTTGAAAAATACTTTTTTTCAAAAAAAAAATGTATTTTTAATGTAAAATTTTAAATATTAATACTTAAAAATTTGATTTATATTTATATTCTAGCAAACAAGTACAGAATGCGCCTTTAAATTCCCGAAATTAAGAAAAAAATGTGTGCTGTGCGACCAGTCACTCCAGATTATCCCCCCCCCCCCCGAGAAACACCTCTGGATCCGCCACTGTACAGTATTTATATTTTTAATAAACAATTAATAACAAAATGTGGTTTATAATTAAAAATTCCCATAATAAATAAAAACCACAAATAAACACAAAAGTTTTTTTTTTTTTTTTTTTTTTTGTTATCCTTACTGGGGTCTGGAACTCAAGGATCTTTGCTTACTCTAAGATTTTTTCCTTTACTAGAGATTTCTATATTTAATTACTACTAACGATTTTGTCTATAATAAATTCCTTCTTATTTAGTCTCATTCACTATACCGGTATATTCGACACTTTTTTTTTGTATATTTGATAAACAATATCCATAAACTGATATTTTTTTAATATGCTCTCTACCGGTACATTCATATATCCTTATTGTAAGTAAATTTTTCACAACGTGATAATAAAAAAAATGGATATTAATACGTTGCCAATAAATAAATAAAGTCGATAAATTCCGTTGACAGTGGTACATAGGAGGCAGATATTTTAGCAATTAATCGCTCGTTAAGGGGTTGTTTTTTGCTCTCCCCTACCTCCGGGTGTTTGTGCTCTGGTGATTTTTTTTTCCAAACGCTGTTAACGAGTAAAATATTCATATTTTTTTTTTTTTTTTTTAATAAAAAAAAAGCTATAAAAAATTCTAAAACATGAAATTGGCCAAAGTCCAAAATAATAGCCCTTTATATTAATATATACCCAGGACGTAACATATATATCTAGAAGGGTTAATTAGGTTCTCTATCACCGTATATGATCTTTTTTTTAATTTGATCTTTCATTTCATGAATCAAAAGTATTTGTTAATGGTATGTTATTAATACCCTCTGTGGGAGGGACTGGAACACCTGGACCTTTGTATACTCTAATTAGATTTTTGTGTCGAACAATTGGCGTATAATTCTTCCTCTTCGCTTTCTTTTTTTTCTCTTCATTAAATTTTGTATCTACTTCCCGGTTTTATATATACTTGAGCTCTGAGAGGCGAAGCAAAGAAAAGAATAAGAAAATAATAATAAGAGGTTCGTTTCGTGTGGCGTTTTATTTTCTAATTAAAAATATAAATAAAAATACCCGAGTAAATATGATTAAAAATTAGGGGTCCAAATGCACGCAGCAGGTCTGCTTAGTGAACCTTGAGGGACACACGCCCGCACCAGGGACACACAGTAGATCGAAAGTGACCAGAAGAAAAATGTGTGTTCCTGGTGCGGGCGCGTGTGTCTCTCAAGGTTCAGTATGCAGACCTGCTGCGGGCGTGTGTATCCCTCGATCATTCCAAATCATTTTTACTTTCTCGTATAGAGCAAGTATTGTAATCGTAAAAAAATTCGACTTCGAGTTTTTGATGTTTGATGACCTCCCTGAATCTAAAAATACCATTTTTGGCATTATGTCTCTCTCTGTGTGTGTGTGTGTGAACACGATTGCTTAAAAATCAAAGCAGCTAGATCGATGAAATTTGGTATATGCTCCTTACACTAAAATTGTAGATTTTTATCAACTTTTGGAGTAAATACGTCACTTGGAAGTAGTACTTTACTTAAAAAGTTTTTTCAAAAATTTTGAAATTTTCAATTTTTTTGTTATATTATGATAAATTACTCTATTTTAAAAAGTTTTTATTCTTTAACATTTTTTCAAAAACTGAATAGTTTTTGAAATAATCAAAGGAGAAATAGAAAATTTTCGTTAATTTTGATAAAAAATCAAAACAAAATCATACAGGTGTCATTAAAAAAAGGGTAAATATAAACAAATGAATTTGTGAAACAAATGAATTTGTTTATATGTACTCTTTGGGCGATTTTGAAAAAAAAAAATTTTTTTCTTTCCAAATGTTAAAAAAAAGTCAATTCATCTCAAAATTTGATGTGTGGTTGGGTGTGTGTGTAAATTTAATTTCATCAAATTCCACTTATAATTGGTTAATTTTTATAAAAACTCTTTTCAGATTAAAATTCTATTAAAATAAAACACTCATTAAAGTGCTTACTACGTATTTAAATGAATATAAAATATTAAAACGAAAGCGAAATTATAAATTTGTTAATTATCTTTTTCCAATTAAAAAAAAACATATTTCTCTTTTCTTCTCTTCTTTTTATTCTTATTATTAAATAACATTTGGGGAAAAAAAAATATTAATATTTTAAAATAAAAATGAAATGGTAAAGAAAATAAAACAAAAAAAAAAAATTGAAAAGAAGAAAAGAGGAAAACATTTTTTTTTCAATGCAGCTTCCATCCTTTTTTTTTTTATTGCAATTATTCGAGCTTTCAAGTCGTTTAAAAATGAGAATCCTCCTACCCCTGCCACTACCACATTTTTCTACATCTCTTTTCTTAAACATCATTCTCTCTTTTTTTCCTCACTAAGTGTTTAGATGATTATAGAGGGTTAAATACGATAAATAAAAATCTGCCGCGGTCAGAAGCATTCTGTTTATTAGAACAATAGAAAATCACCTTGTATTGACTTTTGAAAGTTATACGATATGCGTTTATCATAAGAGATTTTTACTTTCTCTTACCTCTATCTGTTAATATAGGCTATAGAGAGAAAGAAATGGATTCATGTCTTGAATTCGGAGATTTTGATGGATATACACGATTTGAGGTCCCCTGAATCCAAAAATGAGGTTTTCGTCTGTGTGTGTGTGTGTGGGTGTGTGTGTGTCTGTCTATGAATAAAATATCTCAACAACGATAAGAGCTACAAGGTTGAAATTTTATATTTAAGTCCCCCTGAGCAAGAGTACTAGTACTTTACTGATGTACTTTTTCAGTTTTTTTCGATTTTCTCAAAATTCGCTCTAACGATTTTGATTAAAATTCAAAATTCACTTATTTTTTAGATGCTCTTTAAAATGTTTATTCTCATTTTGCAATCGAAATCTTCTGAAGACCACTTTACTCTTGTATTTCATAATAAAGATAGGAGGAGAAATGATGCCATATAAATATTTTGCCATTTTTATAAATATAACATGTTGAATTTTAATATATGTGTATCGGTGGAAACTAAATATCGGGTGGGACAAGCACAGTACACAACTTTCCCTTACCCTTTGGCAATGCGACAAGTCACACCAGATTTTTAATAAAATTTTGAATAATGAAGAAATTACATATTCAATATTTAAGATATTATATACATAGCTTATGTAAGCCGCGAAACGAAATTTATATAATTAAATATTTATTAATTCATATATCCGAAAAAAGTAAAGGTGTGCCGCCGGGAGTTGAACCACGGATCCATTAATTTGTACTCGATATGCCCTTACCACTAGTCCACAGCGCGACATTCGGGTATATCACTTGGAAAGCAATTTCAGCTATAGGGAGAAATGGACCCAAATTCGGCGCCACAATTGAATTCATATACCCGAATGCCGTGCTGTGGTCTAGTGGTAAGGGCTCATCGAGTACAAATTGATGGATCCGTGATTCAACTAAAGGCGGCACACCCGGGTATATGAATTAATGAATATTTAATTATATAAATAGAATAATGGTTTATTTATTGTTTATTAAAAAATAAAGTTTTTTCCATTTTCACTCTATTAAAAATAAAAAAACTTAATCCACTCCGCTATGTGTGAGTGTTGCCTATGATAGGCGTAAAGCTAAATGCAATGGCGATCTTAAAAAATAGTGGGGAGAGAGAAAGCGATGATTGGGCCAAGTAGGAATGGTGGGCGTGGAAGGAGGGGCCAACTAACTTGCTTCCTCCCCACCACCACGAATGATAACCAGCAAGAGGGCTTCCCAAGTATTTATTCAATATCATTCATATACCCTGTAGGAACCGACCGAATATTCGGTTTCGGTTACGGTTTCGGCCAGTTTCGGCCAAAAATCATGGTTTCGGCCGTAGTTTCGGTTTCGGCCAAAAGTAGCCGAAACTTTCGGCCGGCCGAAACTTGAGTCTTAAAAAAAGGTCAAATGATTTGCACTTGAAGGAGAAAAATTTTTGTCTCCCTAAAAAAAGGTAAAATGATTTTCAAGGAGGAAAAAATTTCAAAAAAAAAAATATAAATTTTTTTATAGGAAATACAAGTTTCGTTTTCGGTTACGGTTTCGGCCGAAACTAAGGTTGAGGCCGAATATTCGGTTTCGGTTTCGGCTGAAAATCTTGTTTCGGTCGGACCCTAATACCCTGTATATTCATTTAATAGGCTACATTTAAATATTCTGACAATGGACACACTAGGATTAGATAAATATATAGCTGATGGTGTGAAAGTCAAATCAGTCCAAGTAAATTTGAGAATGAGAAACGTAATATATTATTATCAAAATAATTATATTTCGTTATTATAAAAAAATATTCTGTTTTGTACTTTGTTTTATCTATATAATAATTTTCAGTTTCTCTCTTCAATCATTAATGTCGTGAAGTGGTTTCATGAGAACAATATTGAGGTGGGTTCCCGTTTCCTTCTTTAGGACAAGGCATCTCATATACTGTATAGCTGAATAATTTTTTTTTGTCATGAGGTGCTTATAAGCTAAGCTGCTTTATTTACTCTGCTAATCGTCTATGTCAATATAATATTTTATATTATATTATACATTATAGAGAATAAATATTGAATTCATGTTCGATTAAAATACACGTTTAGAGCCCATCTAAGTGGGTCCCGCAAAATGGTTTGTCTGTCTTCAAAGGAAATGAAATTCTATATTTAATTTAGGTATCCTCCTGAGGCGCGAACATAAGCTTTTGAATAAAATTGGCCTAAGAGTACTTGTACTTTACTGAAGTACTTTTTTAGTTTTTTTTTAGATTTTTTTAAAATTCACTCAAACGATTTTGATTCTTCTTCTGTCCTCGCCTTATTCCCGCGATGCGGCCTACTTTTGTCCTCCAACCCTATCACATGTTTTTGCGACCTGAAGAAATAAAACAGGTCGCCCGGTCTGACGCCTGTTGAAAAGAGGAAGTAGACATTCACAGAATTGAAGGAATGCCTGCCCCAGCTCGAGTAGCTCGTGGTCGCCATCCACGTACCCACAAGATGTGGGTCCCTGAGCGAACTCAAACTATTTTGATTATAATTCATAAATCAATTATTTTTTAGATGTTCTTTAAAATGTATATTCTCATTTTGCCCTCATAAATGTTTGAAGTACACTTTACTCTTGTATTTCGGTTAGGTCAGCTGTTTAAAGATATTTTCAAAAAAAAAATCTAGTCACCATGTATAAAAGATTGTGTGTATCCACACAAGCTCTACATTGGATATCTAAAGGAAATTAAAATTTGCTAGGCATCGATAATCAAATACCTTTATAATAATATCTTTACTAATGGAGCATTTAGTCTAAGAACCGGAAGGATGCCATCCCCTTTAGATGCCCCGCGGATTTACCCCCCCCCCCCCTGTCTCTCACTGTTAGTTATATCATTTAAAATATTAAATGGTTTCGATTAATTTTTTAATTCAAACAAAAAAAAACATCAAGTATCAATAAAATAACAGAAGTTAAATAATTTTTTACCTTTTATTGGAATTGTATTTTTTCCTTTTTTGACGGATTTTGCTAATTAAACTTTTGATGGTTCTTTTATCCATTAACATTCATTTTGCTCGTTAAAACTTTTCCTTGTTCTGTCTGTCTAGCACATATCAACACTAAATGAAATGGACATCATCAGTCTGTCCATCTATCTGTCTGTCTCTCTTGTGTTGATGATGATGATGCGTTTAAATTTTTTCCCCGCACTCATCCATCATTAAAATATGTATGCATATTAAATAAAATTTTTTTTTTTTTTCAAACATTAAAGATTCGGAGAAAAATTCATTTTTATTTATTAATATTAATTGATATCCATTGACAAGAACAAAACATTTTTAATCTAATCCGAAACTACAGCCTACGGAGAAAACTCGGACCGAGGATTTAAACTATCCTAATGTAAAATAAAAAAATAATGTAAAAGGAAAAAAATGTGTGGGGGCTGAAAGGCGGCAGTTAAAAGTAAAATTATTTTAACCATTCAAGGTTCTCATTACGCTTCAATGTTACACAACCCCTCTTTATTGAAATTAGATCTAAACTCTCGACCGTAGGCTCTAGATATATGTTATACTAGTCGCAAGCCCGCCTTCGGCGGGCTTTCCGCTGCCAGGGGGCTGCGCCCCTGGACCCTTGCTCGCCTTCGGCGGCAAGTTTATTCCCAATTTGGGATATTTCTTGTTGCAATGCAAGTGTTAAGATGTTAAGGAAGGATCTTATATTCAAGCGAGGCGAGGGTACCGATTGGGAACAGCACAAAAGGGTCTGTTTATGACTTTAAAGGGTCAGTCACCTCTCTTCGTTTTTCAACTGCTGCGTAGCCCCCACCCCCAGCCCATAGTCAGGTAGGAAGCTGGTTCACACAGCATAAAGGACGCTCTCTAATTTCTAGCCAATTTGTTGATTTTGTGTTCCCATATTGAAGAAATTTGATTATAATTAATTTTCCAAAACATTTAAGAGATTCAAATTATTACTACGTTACTCCCAGAGCCATATACTATATGTATACTTAATTTCAAATGAATTCATTGGAAATTGTGGATTTCTATAGAACATATACATACATATTTACATACATACATACATTTTTCCCATTTCATTTTTATATATATAGATGTTACACTAGATGAGTTGTTTTAAGTTTTTATTGATGAACCTGAAGATGACAAGGTCGAAATACGTATAAAATCTCACCAAACTTAAAACATATCACCTAGTGTATCATTTAAAATATTACATCTTAATTAACATAATAGGTTTTATCATACATGGTTCCTAATTAATTCATGAAATCTGCATTTTTTGTTTTTCATATAGGACCTCCATTTTTTAATTATCTATAAAAAATAAAGTTCACTAAATACGTCATAGAAGAATTATTTTTAATTAAAATCATTTTTGTATGATTTTATAATGCATTCTAAGAGACAGTTAGTATCAAATGAGAGAGAGAGAAACATAATCTCAGGAAAATTAATAATAAATTTTTCTTTTTTTTTTTTTTTTGTTATAAATATATGAAATCATAAATCTCTTTTTTCATAATACCTGCATGATGTGTGAATGCTGAGAGAGAAAACGGGGGGAGTTCATCAGAGAAAGAGAACTCACCATCCACCCACGCACATCCGGGGTAGTAAATATAAGATTTATCCATTTCATCGTCGGCATTTGCAAACAAAAGGCGAAGGGCTGGCTGGCTGGCCAGCCTGGCACAGTGCCAAAAGGGTTGCACCCTCCCTTTGCCTTCCGGTCCTTTTGTTCCTCTGAGAACAAGACTCTGGGTGTAGCAGCAGGGGGGAGGGGGTGGAACCTTTATCAGTGCCATCAAAAATCATACTGACATTAATTAAACAATGAGGGGGAAGAGAGTTGAGAACAGAATTTTTAACACTGTCACAAACAAAATATATTTTTTATTAACTCTTCATGTAAGTGTCAGAAACATGTAATTGTTACTTCCCTTGGGTGGTTTTGCACATTGATAATCAATCAACAAATTCTAATCACCTTTTGGTATTGATAGAGTTAGTCGAACAAATTATTATTGATGATTAACTCTACTAGTCAATAAAAAAACTATCAAAGTTGATTGAATAAAGCTGTTAAGGAAATTATTTAAGAGAAACGATTTATCAGACAGAAGAAATTATTTTCCTCTTTCAGGGGCGGATTAAAGGGGGGGGGGGGCGAGGGGGGCGACCCCCCCCCCGAGAAGAAATTCACAATGTTATAAAAACTAGTAATCTAAAGAAATTATGATTTCCGGGCTTTAATTTCAATTGAATTTGTTACCAATCAATTTAAATAAATAGGAAAGGGCTCTACTAAATGGCCATAGATGCCCACAAAGTCCTTAAATAAAAGAAAAAAAAAAAAAAAAAAAAACCGCTCCTCCCAAAATTGCATTAATCCGCCACTGTCCTCTTTACTCCGGTTATTGTAAATAAATTGATTGACTAAATTAGATGTAATCAATATGAAAAATAGAAATAAAACTTAAAGAAGAGGAACAGTGTAAATTATATTAATAAAAAAAAGATCATACTATAACAGGACTGGACTGGAAACACATTTAGGCCCGGGAAATATCGGTGACGAAGGCCCACAATATTAAATTTAAGAAAAAAAAAGTAATTAGTAATTTAAAACCTTAAATATATCTGAGGCCCCGCCGAAGGCGGGCTTTACCACTTGTAAATAAATAAATAAAATGGCATTTCATCGGTAGATATTCAAACATCTATATATTTTTAATGAGAAATTTGTTTTAATTCAGACAAATAATTTTCTTCAATCGAAAAATTAAGTTATCGTGAGGGTAAAAAAATATTGACGCCTGATGATGGCATTGTATGCCAAAACTGTTACGATTTCAATCACCAATAAATTTGAAAATAAAAATATGTAGAGGTAAGAGAAAATAAAAATATGTTTTTATTTTTAAACAACGATGAGATGTGCCTGTATAATTTAAAATGAATAAAGGATACGTAGCGGACAAGAGATTAAATATTAATAAAAAAACTTTTATTTAATTTTTAATTATCTTTGTGTCAGTCGCTAATGAGTATCTTCCTTAGGACAATTAATTGTTACAATACAAGATATTCAGTATTATTTTTAATTTACTTTGTAATTAATTAACTTTGCGATGTTAATTAAAAATAATAGGCTACTGAATATCTTGTATTGTAAAAATAGTCCTGAGGAAGGTCGTAATTAGAGACCGAAATACCGATAATTAGGTAAGTAGAGGTAGATAGGTAGATAGGTAGATAATAAATTTATTCCAGATTTATTCAATGACTATTAAAATCATTTATTCAATCATATCATAAATTTTCATTATTCTTTTTACCTAATTTGATTGCGTACATATAGAAAGTTATAATATATATATATATATCTATCATGCCTGAAATAAAATTATCCGCTAAAGCATATAGCAAAATAATTTTACATGCTGCAAAATATCCTCATTGTTCAATTAGTGGCGTTTTACTTGCAAAAAATATGAAAGCATCTAAAGACGAACAGAAGAATCGCAATCTTAATATTATAGATGCAATTCCTATGTTTCATTTTTGTTTGAATGTTACACCGATGACAGAAATCGCCTTGACTCAGATTGATGTCTACTGTCAAACATCAGGTTTAGTGATTGTAGGATATTATCTCGCTAACGAAAACATTAAAGATGTTAGTCATGACAAGCCCTGTCATAGGATAGCTGATAAAATAGCTGATCATTTTCATGGGGCCTGCCTTATTGTCGTAGATAACCAAAAGTTATCATTAAGTATGGATCATATGGCTCTAATTGTTTATCAACATGTCGATAGCAAGTGGAAATTAAAAGACAAATCAAGTGTTTCTTTAGAGAATTCTTCTTTGTCGGTGGTCTCCCGTTTTCTTGAGAGAAAAGTTCAAAACTTATTAGTGGATTTTGATAATCATTTGGACGATATAAGTCTTGATTGGAGAAATCCCAGTTTAAATAAAGAAGTGGACCAAGAATTAGAAACAGTAGATGAATAGTATTGATGAAAATATCAAAAAAAGGAAGGTATAATGTGATTACATTCACTTATACATAATCATTCAGTGATTTTTTCCAAATATTGATGGATCTATTCAAATTAATATGCCTTATTCACATCTTTTTTATATCCCTTAAAATAAGGGGACCATAATAAAAGACAAGTATAATTTTTGAAATTATACTGTCTTTATTAAAATGTTCATACATATATTATTATAATTTTAAAATGATTTATTAATATAATTAATATAAATATTTTAATTTCCTTTAGATAACAATTAAATAAACTTTAGATAACAATTAAATAAACTATATTTTATTTAATCTCCATGTTGTTACGTCTCCTGTATCTATTTCATCCATATTTTGTATTATTAAGCTTATAAAAAATATTTAATTTCTACAAGAATCCTTGAACAGCATCATTCCTCGATTTTATTACAGAAATAGGTAAACTAGCTCCGTATTACTAGTATAATGAAAAATATATAGAGTCGATATAAAATATTCTTTTCGTAAAAAATATGAATATCATGGCCTAAGTAAAATAAATGCGCCTCCATAGCCACATTATCCTAACCTAACTCGGATAACTCTTATTTTCCAACCATGTACTACATATACAATGTGAGCTCTTGATGAAGAATAAAATAAGTTAAATAAAAGTGTAAAGTAATTATTTTAAAATTGGAGTATTCTTGTAGAAGAAATTCATGGGCCACCTGTTTATATTACGAATGAAATGGCGTTAGGTGAATGACTGAGTGATAAGAAAAGAAAATAAAGAGAGGTAAAAAGAAAAAGCCGGCTCTATTCTTTCCTCTTCTCTAAGACGTTTTGAAGAGAGTGAGAGAGATGAGATCGAGTCAATGGAGCCGATACGGAGGCTAGGCTGTTTTGACAGGAATCGAGCCGGAAGGCGGAAGGGAAGATGCGCACCTGTCAAAGGGAGCACAGGCCAGAAGGGCCGATAAAAAACACACAAAGGGTGGAAACTTGGCCAATATCATTTGTCCATAATCAAAACTATCACTCAACAGTATTTCTATATATATATCTGAAAATCGTTCATTTAACAATTTTGAATTAAAATTGAGAATAATTTGAAGATTGTCTTTAGGTTTCGTTTTTCAAGATAATAGGGGAGGAGGAATTCATTATTCAATTTCTTTCTCATTACAACAAATTTCCTTTGAGCCATCAGACAATCACTTTCTAAAAAAAAAAGAGAAAGTAATATGTACATTGAGGGACAATATTAAGTCCCACCCATGCGCTTTCTACTAGTTATTTTTTCTTTGTTCTTAAAAAAATATTATATATTTTTACTTTCTCTTACCTATGTATATATGTAATATATATATAGAGAGAAAGTATTGGATTCATGTCAAAAATTCGATGTCGAGATTTTGATGGATCTTCACGTTTTGAGGTCCCCTGAATCCAAAAAAGTGGTTTTCGCGACATGGTCTGTCTGTGTGTGTGTGTGTGGGTGTGTGGGTGTGTGGGTGTGTCTGTGTTCAATTTTAAGCATGAAGGAATTGAGCTACGAGGTTGAAATTTTATATTTAAGTTAAACACCCCCCGGGACCGGAAAAATAAGCTTTTAATCAAAATCGGCCAAAGAGAACTAGTACTTTACTGATGTACTTTTTCAGTTTTTTTCGATTTTCTCAAAATTTGCTCCAACGATTTTTTTTAAAATTCAAAAATCAATTATTTTTTAGATGCTCTTTAAAATGTATATTCTCATTTTGCGATTGAAATCTTCTGAAGACCACTTTACTCCTGTATTTCATAGGGAAGATAGGAGAAATGGTTGCCATGGTAACAAAATATAAATATTTTCCCATACTTATAAATTTTACATCTTGAATTCATATGTTCCGTACTGTCGGGAACTAAATATATGTCGACACAAAAAATCTGGTGTGACAAGCACAGAACACAACTTTCGATTACCGAAGGTAAGAGAAAGTTGTGTGCTGTGCGCCAGTCACACCAGATTTTTTAATGGAAACTTTCATGGTTCAAACCTAGAAAATTTCCAATAAAGATTTTCATTTTCTTTTATAAAAACAATGAAATAATCAGTAGAAGCATGGGTGGGACTTTATATTGTCCCTCACTGTACATCCATCAAAATCTCGACATTAAATTTTTGACATGATCGCAATACTTTCTCTCTCTATATATATATTTTATATATAGGCCAAGAGAAAGTAATATAAAAGATTGGCTGGCAAGTAATTTATATGAACTAGTCTAAAGAATATTAAATGCAGAAAGTGAAAGTTAAAAAATTAAATATCACTGAATCTAACTTAGATTTTTCCTTCTTAAGAGGTTTTGAGGGTTGTCTCTAAAAATGTAGGACTATCTGACCTAACTTAGGAATTTTTTTTTTATTATTATTCATGAATTCGGCTATTAAAAAAACTTTTTATTTGACTTTTATTTATTTAGAGGCTTTTCAGTAAAAAAAAAAAAAAAAAAAATTCAAAATTTTAGGCTTTCCAGAGGAATTTTAATGAGCCACGTTAGGTGTACTATAGAAAGGTTTATACCCCAATAGAGAAACTCTTGCAAATATTCTTCTCTTTTTTTTTTTTTTTTTTAAAGTAGAGCCTACCACCAATTCTAAATAGGTCGTCTTTTCATTATCACTCTCTCGATATTTTATTGGGGTTGATTCTCACAACGAGAATAATAATCGAGATTTTTTCTAAATTGCACCAATGAACAAAGGTATCAATTTTATATCAAATAACTTAAAGCGATACTCAAAAATCCAATAATGTCCTCATAAAAATTTCAAGAGATACCATTTCCTCAAGTTTTTATTATACCACATGTGCCATCTATATTCTCGATAAAATAATGAAAAAAAAAAATCATCAATTTTTTTTTCTCCTTTATACCTATAGTTTCGTTAAAAAATAAAAAGTTTCAATTAATTTGACAAAAGGATTTTATGCCCCGAAAGATAATAAATTTTCCATTTAAGGGTTCAATAGAAAAAGAATTTAAGTATCGTCTATTCTTTTGAAAGAAGTCGATTCCATTAAAAAAATAAATAAATAAACAGTTCGATAAAATGAGTCAATATTTTGTCTATTATACAATTTTTAAAAATCTGGTGTGACTGGCGCACAGCACACAACTTTAGATTACCGAAGGTAAGAGAAAGTTGTGTACTGTGCTAGTCACACCAGATTTTTTGTGTCGACATCTATTTAGTTTCCGACAGTAGGGTACAATTGAATTCAAGATGTAAAATTTATTAGTATGGAAAATATTTATATTTTGTTACCATGCCAACCATTTCTCCTATCTTTTCTATGGAGTACAAGAGTAAAGTGGTCTTCAGAAGATTTCAATGACAAAATGAGAATATACATTTTAAAGAGAATCTAAAAAATAATTGATTTTTGAATTTTAAAAAAAAATCCTTGGAACCAATTTAGAGAAAATCGAGAAAACTGAAAAAGTTCATCAGTAAAAGTACTAGTACTCTGGTCGATTTTGTTCAAAAGCTTTGTGTCACGTCTCTTAAATATAAAATTTCAACCTCCTAGCTCTTCCCGTTCTTGAGATATTTTGATCATAGACAGACACACACACACACACACAGACAGACAGACCATGTCGCGAAAACCACTTTTTTTGATTCAGAGGACCTCAAAACGTGTATATCCATCAAAATCTCGACATCAAATTTTTGACATGAATCCAATACTCTCTCTATATATATTAACAGATATAGTGGTAAGAGAAAGTAAAAATAATTGTTCAATCAAGAGTAAACATGTATTTCTTGATAAATTAAAATTCCCTCGATTCCGATTGATTTTAATATTGATTTAAAAAAAAGGGTGTGTGAATTATTTTTAGCAAGAGTGTTCGAATTTAGGTTTTTTTTTTAATCTTTTACTTTTTATATTTGCATGTTGCAAGAGGTTAGTCCTTTTATGAAAAAAAGGGCTGTTGGATTTTTTCCCCTCGTAAAGAGAAAATGAAAGAATTCTTTGGTGCGTGTGTGGGTGGGAGATGATTGCCTCCCAGCCTCTTCCACGACCGTTCCTTCTCTTTCTCTCTCTCTCTCTTTCGATGTTTCAAACATGCAACTGAAAGCAGCGCCTTGGGAATTTACACAATTTCAAATCACAATTTTACAATTAGTATTAATAGTTAAAAAAAAAATTCGATCTTTACGGAATTGAAGAGAGTGGGGAAAAAAAATCAAATTAACTTAGCAATAAAATTTAACAAGTTTTGTTATTAAAAAGCTTACATATTTTAAACAAAATCAATATCTGTACGCTAGCGATTAAATTTTTCTAACTACAAATCTATATATATAATTCGCTAATATCCGTCTGTCTGTCACGCTCTATTTAGGCAACTTCCCGTGGGAATTTTGAAATGAAATTTTATATGCCTAAAGAAGACCTTCTCGGGATTACAGGAAAATTATTTTCATCCCGAAATTCCTATAACTTTTTGAGTTATTAATTCTCAAAGTTACTATTTCTCCCATAGGAAATGTATAGAGAAATATTTATGTATTCTTTTCATTTGTGTATTCTATGAATGTAAACAAATCCTCAAGCAGGCACTGAATTTGAATGGAATAATAATAATTTTCTTTTCATAATTGGATCCTGTTCTGCAATGGTGTGGTTTTTTTTTTTTTTTTTTTTTAAAAAAACATTCACACTTTTTTCTCATTCACACTCACATTCACACAGTCTTTTCGGCAACTGAGGCCATTTAAGACTTTTTACGATAATCAGTATGTTTAATATATCAATTGTGGGGTCCAGGCATTTTTATTTAAGTCATTTGGTATCCAAATGCCTTAAATAAAATTATCGGACTGCCTGGGGTCCGAACCCGAGACGTTCGGTATAGAAGGTAGGCACGCTACCAACTACTCCAAGCCCCTTGGGCCAATGGTGTGGTTGAGAAAATCAACAATAAAGTTTTTGTTTACATTGGATTACATATAATTTTTCTTGTCAATTGTGCAAGTAACATTAAATATACATTTTTTTAGGACATATTTCATAAAAAATACTATTAATTAAAGCATTTG
>JAKCPI010025873.1:0-14196 GCA_023213315.1 Euborellia annulipes | reverse complement strand
CCTTGCAGGATATCTTTCAAATCTCTAAACAAATGAAATGAATTTGTTCGACCTTTTTTACCAACTCAATATTCTTAATTATTTTGTTTCTAGAGTTTTTGACTTCTTCGTTCAATTTTATTAAGTAAAATATAATTTTTTGCACTGTACTTAAGTACATAATTTAGTTTTGGTGGAAAGAAAAAATTTAATGTCAGATAAAAAAAAAATATGGAACCTTTTGGGGACCAATATTCTTTTCTTAAATAGTGGGTGGACCAAGTTGTGCGCCCGGCTTAGTCCGACCCTTTATTTTTTATTTATTTAAAACATTGTCAAAAATAGAGCTTCACAATTCTAGAATGGGAAAATTAGTCATGTTAGGTGCGAAAAAAACAAATAAAATTTAATTTTAAAATATTTTCTTAATCACTTTTGGTACAATTTCTAGAAACATTGAATTAAGCCAATAAATAAAAGAGCAAATGAATTTCTTTAATTTATCCAGAGCAAAGACAACGACGATTGTGTCCTGTGTTAAATGAAGAGGAAGTGAAGGAGGAAGGTACCAAGCGGCTAATGGCATCCGCTTTGTACAGTAATTGCTTAATGGAGAGCCCTCTCCTATTCTTGTTCCTCCCCCATTCCGTTCTCTATTATAATATATCATGCTGGATATAATATAGAAAATATATATAGAGAGAGAATAATCCCAAGAATTTATAGTATCGTAACAACATCTTTGAGGACATTTTATTTAATTAAAAATTGCGTATTTTCACTTCAAATTTAGAAATCAGTTTGTACACATGTAGGCTAATTCGTTACCTAATCTTTATATTCAATGAAATTTCAATTTTCTTATTAAATTTAACATTTATTTCAGCGTTCTACTTTAAATTCTATTTTATTCTCCTCGTTTTAGTTTTATTCATTTCAATGCCTTTTTTATCTCCTTTACTGTTCACTGGATTCCATTACATTCCTCTACTTTTCTATCAATTTTTTTTTTTTTTTTTTTTTTTATTTTATCAGAACTTATGTAACTTTCAATTTGGAGAAAACTCACATTTGTTTTTGCTTTTGGTTATTTGTAAAAACACTTCTCTTGTTTATTTCGACTTTTATTAAGGTGTTAGTCAGTAGAACGAACCTTTTCAAATCTTTCAAGTCGAGGATTCACTAGCTTTTGAAGGTATTTTTACCCCTTTTTATCCACTTTCTTTGTGAGCGTAGTCTGCCAAACCAATATTTTTTAAATTAATAAATTATCTTTTTTAATGCATTTGCTTGGGAATAGCTACTTTTAAGAGAACACTTCTGACAGCTAAGCATTTTGGTTGCCTAACGATAAGGCTTCACTCTCGAGCACATCAGGTACTTTTGGTGCCGACTGTATGTGTTTCATTTATTAATACTTTTAGTTATCATGATATGGATTTGAACTTGAATTGGCTTCAGGATTACAAGCTTATCCGCTCGGTTAATCCCCTTCTCATATGTGTCCAATATTGGATAGGAATTTTTTTGTTTATTTTCATTCTCGCTCTAATAAAAATTAGTTTAGAAAAATATTAATTGAAAATAACTGAGGTAAAAAAGATAAGAATAATATGCGTTTCTGGGTTCGATAACATCTCGGGAAAATTAAAAAGAAAAAACCGGCATGTTATGAAAAAGTAATTAAATAAGAAAAGATTCACTTTCATAGAAAAGAGAGCGAAAGAGAAATGATATACGATATATTAAAATTCCAATATATAATATATCGGCACATAATAGAGAGTAAGAAGAAAGAACGGAGAGAGAGAGGAAGAGGAAGTCTCAATATCCCGACGCCGAAGCCCGCACCCGAGCTATAATATAATATTTCGATAAAAATTGCATTGGGTGAATAATAAAAAAAAAAAAAAGGAAAAATTCAATTTCATGGTTTTATTATGCAGTCACACCAAAGGGAAGAGGAGAGAACGAACCAAACCCAATACCAAAAGAACGAACCCATCGGGATTGAATTATTAGTGTCCGGCTCGTAAATCAGAATACGATATATATACTAGCACATAGGGTGATTTGAAATACCGGAAGGCAAACGCAAATGTAATTAGAATACACGATCTATTTTCATTTTTTAATGCGGAATACGTTGGCACAAAAAAAAATCGCCTTTTTTTGGATAATTTGTATAAATTTATTATTTTTTTTTGCAAAAATCTTTGATTACCATGATGTTACAAATCTCTAGCACATCTCTAATATAATTATTCCATTGTTTTTTTTTACAGCCACGATCTGATATTCTGTTTTTATGAAAGAGGGTGGAAATCTTTATTAGAAATTTTCTATATTTAAACCAGGGAAGTTTCCATTAAAAGTTTAACTATAACGCTCATAGGCTACTTACAAACTCTATTACTGTGGAATTCAGCTTGTCAAACAATAGGCAAAAAATGTTTTCAAATTCATAGAAGCGGGAATCTAACGTCTACGTTTTGACGTGTTGACGTCACTCTCCCGCTTCTATGCATTTTGAAAACATCATTTCCACAATGTTTGACACGGACACTCCACCAAATCATTTTCTTTTTGTACTGAAGATGACCAAATTAGATGTCGGTCGAAATGTCTACTAAATAAAGTAAAAAATATGAGAGTCCATTTAATGCTCGTTTGAATCTTCGAACATTCCTTATAATTTTTATTCGAAACTCCTCCCCTCACGCTGTTTTTTCAGCAAGGGTGTAGGAAAAAAACACAAAAAGTTTTTTTAGTTTTTTCAGAGTTTCGAATTATAATTCTCTCAGCATCACTCATTAGTTTTCAAACTTATAATTTTTAGATAAAAAAAAAATTTCCTAATAGATATTTTGTAACAGGGGGATGACTGTAGAGTAGATGTTTAAAGAAATATAAAAAAGAAGAAAAAAAAAACAAGAAGAACATGCAGCCAATGTACTTTCTTTATTGATAGCCATTCAGTCCAAGGCTAACGTTTCGATCCTAGATTTGGAACATCACCTGAGCTGGGGGCTGTGCCAAAAAGGCAGATATGCTTTCCCCGAAACGGGAAGGCTTCATGTGCTATAATGTTGGATCCAAACCTAGGATTGAAACGTTAGCCGTTGGCTGAATATCATTAAAGAAACTACAATGGCTGCATTTTTTCTTCTTTTTTTACCTCTTTCAACAATAGGAATTTTTTTCTTGATTAAAGAAATTTTCATAATTTTTCAATTAATCATAAAAAATCATATTACGAAAAAATCTTTAAAATGCCTAAGTTAGAACTTGAGATACAAATTTAGAGTTTCACTCCTAATCTCCTTTAAGGGGAACTTTATTTAATTATTTATTTATTTTTGCCTTAGACCAAATTACATTGATAATAATATAAATAAACAGATTACAAAAACATTAACACTTATATAAATTATTTATATTAAAATTTGGTTCTTTTAATTAATCTCTCTAAATTCTAAAAAAAAAATCTAAAGACCATGGTCTAGAGTCTCTTTTTTTCCCTCTCCTGAGAGGATTTAACCCCTAAACCCTCTCCACTCTCGCTGAGCCACTGGAGACGAGGAAGCCAACAACTCATTCTCAATTTTTTAAAAGTGTATACGATTTTTTTCTCACATTATTTGAGCTGTTAAAAACCAGAACTGTCGATTGATATTTTTTTCTTCTCAATTTAAGTTAGTACTATTTCTTGGGCTTATATTATTCCTGATAATTTAATAATTATTATTATTGCTGTTTGATTAAATTATAACCATACTTTATTATAAGTAATTTTAAATTTTACTCGTCACATGAAAATAGAGAGGTTAAAATATGGTTATTAGTAGGGCTCGGATTTATAGGCACTAAAAATCTTTAAAATAGGCAGGCAACTAAGCACTAAAAATCATTAAAATAGGCACTTAAAAAGGCATTTATTGTAAAAAAGGCACTTAAAAAGGCATTATTTAAGATAAAAAATTTAAAAAAATCTGGTGTGACTGGCGCACAGCACACAACTTTATCTTACCTTCGGTAATCGAAAGTTGTGTACTGTGCTTGTCACACCAGATTTTTTGTGTCGACATGTATTTAGTTTCGACAGTACAGTATATTCGATTTTCAAGATGTAAAATTTATAAGTATAGCGAAATATTTATATTTTGTTACCATGGCAACCATTTCTCCTATCTTTTCTATGTAGTACAAGAGTAAAGTGGTCTTTAGAAGATTTCAATGACAAAATGAGAATATACATTTTATTGAGAATCTAAAAAATAATTGATTTTTGAATTAAAAAAAAAATCGTTGGAGCAAATTTTGAGAAAATCGAAAAAAACTGAAAATGTACATCAGTAAAGTACTAGTACTCTTTGGTTGATTTTGTTCAAAAGCTTCGTGTCACGTCCCATGGGGGTGCCTAACTTAAATATAAAATTTCAACCTCCTAGCTCTTTTCGTTCTTGAGATATTTTGTTCACAGACAGACAGACAGACACACACACACACACACAGAGAGACAGACCATGTCGCGAAAACCACTTTTTTTGGATTCACGGGACCTCAAAATGTGAAGATCCATCAAAATCTCGACATCGAATTTTTGACATGAAACCAATACTTTCTCTCTCTATTTATATTAACATATATAAGAGGTAAGAGAAAGTAAAAATTGATGTCTTATTTTTGGAAACAAAGATAAAACAATTACCTCCTTTGCACAAAGATGGCCGAATGAGGGCGGAGGGGGCGAAGCCCAACTGGGACGCTTTTTTTTTTTCGTTCGACCTTTTTTTTTTTTTTTTTTTTTTTTTTTTTTAGTATTCGAATCTCGTTCGATTTTTTTTTGTAATTTTTCTCCGGATTTGTGATATAAAATGAATTTATTGTGAAATTTCAAAAAAAAAAGCCGAAATTGGCTTAAAATAGCTTATTTTAAGTTAAAATACTTAAAATAGGCACTAAAAAAGGCATTTATAGATGAAATAGGCACTAAAAGCTGAAATCGGCCAAAATAGGCATTATAGGCACTAACAAATGCCTCTTATTTTATTCAGAATTTCATGAAACGTATACATATCATAATGGCCTAAATTTTAAGCCATAAATAAAAAAAAGGCAAATAGGGCGAAATCCGAGCCCTAGTTATTAGTCTCGAACGAAAATTATTGAGAGTTATTGGATGTAAGAAGTGATGTTTAAAAAAATAACCCCCCTCCATTCTATCCACTCTCTTTACGTCAACCACCTTTTAAGAGCTTTCGATGTTAAATAAAAATTTAAAAATGAGGATAGAGAAGAGAGAAAGAGAGCAAATTTGTTTTCGACTACATTGATTCCAACAAGGGAAGGAAAGGGGTGGGGGTAGGGGTAGGAAGAGAATTGACTTTGTGAAGAAGAGATCGTCTATTCTGATTAAAAAAAAAATTGTGGTTGAAATTCCACCATTCCCCTTCTTTTTTAAAGTTTAACTTTGAAAGCCTATAACTTTGTCGCAGCTAAAAAATATATATATATAAAAAAAAGAGGAGAGATAAACTTATCGTCAAGGATCAGAATGATTAATCCCTTGACATACCATGCCATTTTTATTCTAGAGAAAAAAAAGAAAAAAAGAAAAATGCAAACAATTGTCTTTCTTCCATAATATACTCATATTACGAGAAAATCATTTTTACGTTAACTCTTTGAATTCAAAAGGAGTAAATTCACTTTTGTAAATAAATACAAATGAATTTAGTAAATAATTAAATAATTTTATTGAAAAATAGGTAAAAAATTACGACTAGTTTACAAGAAAAATCTGGTATGACTGGTCAACAGCTCACAACTTTCTTTTATCCTTCGGTAAGAGTAAGTTGTATACTGTGCTTGTCACACCAGATTTTTTGTGTCGAGATATATTTAGTTATTTAAAATATTCTACCTTTTCTTTTATATCAGTATCAACCTTTTACTAAATGTAATTCTGCCTTCAGTATGTAATTTCGGGGATTCCTTCACACTTTATCACTTATTTTGACGCCCCAGGGTATAAAGCACCACCACAACTTCTATCTTGTTAAGTTTAACAGGAAGTCTGACCTGCGTACCTTCCTCTCTAGATTACTGTTATTGTTAAAATCTTTATCTGTATCTGGCTTACAAAAATAAAACTAGATTGAGCGCGCAATTCTTTACCTTAATTCACTCGACTGCATATGGAAGAATTCATAACTTCAGGAATTTTGTCGAATTTCGGAATTTCAAAGAGAAAATGTTAAGGACAGACGGACTTAGGGAATGAATGTAACCAAAGTACCCAACATAAAATATTGATATGATTTACTAAATTAATAAGCAATATAGGCTATATGGTCTACATGACAAATTATTATATATATACAATAAATTTCTGCTGCCACGGCCGTTTTGCAAATAGAATAATCAATTATTTATGAAGGAAAATAAAGTTTGTATTCCTTGGAGCCTCCTATTTCTTAACACTTTTGCATGAAACTCAGCAAAAATAAATTTTTATTTTAATCACCTGGCTTGGTTCCGGGAATTCCGTTTCCATGAATTCAAACGAAAATCTATGGTAAAAATAAATCTCAAATTCAAACATGTCCATTCCACATCCAAACAAAAATCCCGACATTTTCTCGCTTAAATAAATAAACATTGGAGACGAAGGGGGATAATGATTTTTTATGAATTCCCAAAATTGACGGAGGGCTCAAGCCACAAGGGTGTAAGTAAAATCGAAACTTAATTAATTACATCAAATTATTCGCCCAACAACAAATATCTTCTCCCTACATGTAAGTAATATGTAAAAGGCGATGTATAAGTTAAGCACATAGGGGGTTTACTGGCCGTATCTATCCTATCTATCTATCCATGTAGTTTCCTCTCCCCAAACCATCTCTTTTCCTTCGCCAAGGCATTGACATGAATAATCCATTAGGTGGTTGTTGTGTTGGTTAGAGATTTGGCAACGCAGCATCAGATACATGAACAGAGAAATAGAGAGAGTAGGTAGAGAGACAACCTTACAAGTATTTCCCCGGCTGCATCCGAAACCAATATCAATAACGATAAATACACTCCCGGTATTGGCCTTGTTGGTTATTAACCCTACAGAATGAATCTTCTTTCTCGCCCCCTCTCACTATTAATAACTTCCTTGCTCTCGATTTATATACATGACAATAAAATAAATCGGATAGCCGACATCACAATGATGGTTTCTTTAATTCAATTTTCACTTTCTCTTACCTATAGACACCTATGTAACAAACGAGTAAAATTGTAGATAAAGTATTGGATTCATGTCGAGATTTTGATGAAAATACACGTTTTAAGGCTCTCTGAGTCCAAAAAAGTGGGTTTTGCAAAATGATCTGTCTGTGATCAAAATGAACAAATCTGGTGTGATAAAGCACAACATTTTCTTACCCTTCCATAAGAGAAAGTTGTCTTGTCACACCAGATTTTTTTGTCGAGATATCACCCATATCACCTAATACATCAAAGTAAAAAGTGTACTTCAAACAATTTCCAAGAAAATTTTTACAGATAGGCTTATAAAGGGCATATAAAAAATAGTTGATTTATGAATTTTAATCATATCTTTAATTTTGAGAAAATGGAAAAAAAAAAAACTGAAAAAGTACAGTCAGTTTCATAATTAACCGCCATCTCTAGAGAAAAGAGCCGTGAAGTTAGACAACAGTGCGCTTAGTTACCGCGGTGAATGTTGTCTCAAAAAATAGTATTGCAATATTAAAAAAAAGTTTATTTATTTTCTAAGCACTCTGGTTGTCTAACTTCACGGCACTATTCTCCAGGGTGGCAGTTTATATTGAAACTGACTGTTCACTAGTGAAGTACTAGTGCATTTTAGCTGATACAGACACAGACACACACACAGACCAATTTGCGGGACCCACTTTTTTTGGACTCAGGGGACCTCAAAACGTGTATATCCATCAAAATCTCGACATCGAATTTTTGACATGATCGCAATACTTTCTCTATATATTTCATATATAGGGAGTGAAAAGCTAGGATGTTGAAATGTCTTACTTAAGTTAGCTACTCCCACTCAAGAACAATGAAATTTACTTTTCAAAACTTGTTTTTTAGAACATTTTATATTTTACGAGATTCTTAATCAAAAAATATCCATCTTAATTAAATTTTATTGCGGAGAGTTTTTACCAAATTAAAATAATATTCTTTTTTTTTTGTTGAAAAAATAATTTACACATTCTTACCCTCTCTTTGGGGTAATAATTAAGCAAGCGCATAATTAAGGTTTTTTTTTTAAGAAAGTTGAAAAATACTATAAAATATTTTTATTAGGCTATATCTTAAAAAACTTGTTTTCTCTTGATTTTATATATTTATATTGAAACAGAATATAAATTATTACAAAGTCAAACCATCCATCGTCTATCGCTAAGCTCGCACATGAATTTTCTTTTATTCCCAAATTTAATTTTTTATTCATTAAAGAAGTTAATGTCTTTTCTTAATGGTGTTACAAAAAGCTTCCGCTTCTGTGGAGGCATTAGAAATAATTGTTTGTATCTAGAAAAGAAAATAAAGCTTATTAAATATTATATTTTCTAGGATTTTATCTTTTATGTTTTTGAATCCGCCTATTTAAAAAGTTCTTTAATAGACGACATGTATCGTTTGCTGCCTATAAAGAAGGCGACCAGAGGCGACCAGATTCATAAAACTCGTCCTACTCAATTAATTGTTATTTTTATTTCTGGGGCCCTTGTTAAACGTAAAGATTTATAAAAAATTGTGGAGGATATGATTTTTCACTTTTAGTTTTTCTCTTATTACATTTTCAGTCTGAACTTATTTTATATACATTATATAGGTCTGATATCGTATTATTATGATTACTATAAATTAGAACAAAACGATTGTTCGACCATCTGCTGCAGCTTCACTGATAATATCTAATAAATAACCGCCCCCCCTCTCATGATGATCATCATTATCATTATCATCCCCGTGACAATCATCACACTCAATATTTATTACAAAATATCGTTTGATACACTCCAACTCTCACTCCCGCATCGTTCCATTCACAAACATACTCGATCTCATATCCACTTCAATATCATAAAGTATTCAAACACAAGTGATTTGAAAATCAAATGAATGACTAATTCTCTTTCGTTATACGGAGGTACAAATAAAAAATAATTTAATATAGAACTGAACTGTCATATGTATTGTAATTTATAGAATAAGAAAGGAGTTCTTGTGACATCCCGTTTTATGGAAGGGACGTAAAGAAGGTTCCCTCTCTGATGCATTCTTCGACAAAGCAATAGTTGCTAAGGAAGTCCCTCTGAAGTGTTTTTTTGGGGGTTGTGTTTTTTTTTTTTTTATGGGGGTGTTTTTTTTAAAAGAATTTTTTATTAATTATTTATTAAAAATAAAAATTTGTAAAACTTTTGAATGTTATTGGGTTTTTAATTGATTTGCTGCGGCTTAAGTGAACTAACCTCAAATAGACCGTTAGTCTACGTGCAACTTATATACAACGACATCACCGCCATCTACAGTCATTCCTATGAAGTTAGATACAAATTTTCGCGCTATCTACACTCATCCTCATTAAATTAGGCACAATCATCAAAGCAAGTGTTTATTTAAAAAGCATGATGTTACAAGTTTTTGAATTTGATTTTTTTTTAAACATAGATGGTACAAAATATTATTATTATATTATTCCAATAATATTTACAATACAATAATCAAACCTTAATATCTAATTAACATTATGTAACCCCTAGAAGAGGTTGGATAAAATAAGCTAAATGGAACTAGTCACAGGATTAGTTCATTAGCTCGGAATGGACTTGGAGGATGAATTAGAGATAGGAAATAAGGTAATTCAAGGGGTGTCGGTAGAGGGCTACGGCCTGAAGCCGGTTGGTTTTGAGGTGTGTTTCTTCGTGCACAAAAGCAGCTCCGGTAAATAAACGGGAATTCCGGTAGGAATTTCAAATAATAATAATAATAAGAAAGAAAATGAATAAAAGATGTGAGTATTGTTTCTGTTAATCAAAACAGAAAAATATAATTCGTAATGCTTTTCCACCGCGTAAAACGAAATCCGTGGATAAAAGATCAAGGCCAACTTTGATTATAACAGCATATTCACCTTATTCTTTTTATTATCAATTAGTATGAATAGAATAATATGTTTTATCTGTCGCCGCTCTCTCTTTCTCTCTCAATTCGGAATGACATGGAATATTAAAAGCCAAATGGGCCCCAATCTAACAGCAACACTTCCCCCACCCCATCCCGGCTAACTAACAACAAGTTCTAATTAAAATTGGCCCACTCAATGAATATCAAATGCGAAAAATGATTTATATATTTAAAAAGCTATTAAATTGAATCAACTTTTGCCAAGTACGAGAAAAACACACACACACGCACACATAAACAATACTCTCAATTTCAATCATTCTCTTCCCCCCATTCTTTTAAATAAATGCTACTAAATTATAAAATATCATTGAAGTGTCTATATATAAACATACTCGTATTTTTTTGTAATCAATGACACTTATGTCGATACATTTGATTTTAATTAAAAAAAAAAAAAAATGTATTTCCTTCTTAATTCTTTGATATTATAAATGGATGGTAATAAATCCATCTCTTTGTGTGAGATTTTAGTAATATTTAAATGACCCCAATACGTCTGGTAAATAAAGAAAATAACAATATGGCAAACAAAAAATTATAATTTTAATTTAATAAATAATAAAGAAGACTCTAATCTGGGTGTTTTTTAACAACCAATCATTAGAAAATTTTGAATGCCTTTAAAAAAATAAAGAATGGAATTTTATATCAAAGAGAGGAGGTTGAATAAGACGGAGGCAGCTGAGGATTGATAAATCCAAGTCTCAATTGAATTACTTGGGATTTTTCTCTTGGCCTCTGGTGTTTGGGGGGAACCAAAAGAGAGAGAGAGAGAGATAGAGGCCCATCCTTAAGGGATAGAGAGAGAGAGAGCCGGGCAACAACAAGCTCTTTGCTTTATTTTGTGATTAGAGGGCTGCCCTGAAGCATCTTAAGGGCGCCGCGAGTTGACACACCCCCGGAATAGTTAATGGCTCACTCTCTAACGCCCTTTAATCCCTCCAGAAAATATTTTAAAAAAAGTTTAAATTATTAAATCATTTCGATTTTTGTTAAATATAGAATTAATTATCCAAATTGAATATAATAACCTAAATCAGAAATTTATTATTATTAAATAATACCATTGACAGTATATCTCAATGCTTGTTTTTAATTAAAAAATTATATTAGAATATTATTATATAGCCTATATATTTTTATTTTCAGTGGAGAAATAAATCCGGGGCGCTGGGCCTTGTAATTAATTACCGATTGACAGTTTCGATATCGTTTGAAAAGAGGATCCCTCGGCTGCTCATTTTCTATATTTTTATGAAAGCTGTCTATATTTTCGAAAGATTAACTTTTCAAACAGTTTGACATTAATTGATCTTATAACAAACTCAATTCATGGCAATAAAGCAGTGCGTGTGTTTGTGTTCAAGTTGAAATTGTTTTCAATTCAGAGTGTACCGTAATTGACAAATATAGATCCCCTTAAATGGACCTTACAACACAGGTCTTTTCACTTTTTCAAAAACAAAAAAAATCTGACACACCATACATCTTTCTCTTACCTTCGGTAATTGAATGTTGTGTTCGGTGCTTTATTAGAAACACCTCGGCAGTAAGTTAGAGTCAAAATTTTCTTACTAAATATATAATTTTCTTAGCCTTAAAATAAAATTAAGTTCTAATCTTAGCACAGTGGTAGAAGTCTCGCTTCGTATTCTTCGGCTCAGAGTTCGTTTGAGCGGCAAATTTTTTTTCATTTTAATAAGTAGTGTAAATATCCTCAGATGGGCAAATAATCTAATAGAAAAAATTTATAAATGGCTATATTTTCGCAGCGAATGAGAAGTAAATTCTAAATAAATATTTATTCCAACAAGCACATTTAGATGATGATAAAATTTTTATATTTGTGTGAAATTTTAACGATCATAAGAAGTAAATATTGTATTATATCAATATATTAATCCTTTCAATATTAACCTCTGTACGCTAATACAAATCTAAATAATGTTTAAACAGCATATTGAAATCAACTTGGCCCTGGCGGGCGGCGTCTCGTACGCGTTTAGTAGTTAAACATTTTGAATTTGCCTCTCCGACTCCGCCCTCTCTGAATTTCGCCAATCAGTGCTATCCCTGAGGCCTGATTGGCGGGTTCACACATCGGACACCGGTTTAAGGACTTTATATATAAGTATGATGATATTAAAATTGCATTTCTGGCTGTCTATCTTACCATATAGATTAATTTTTTTTTTATAGCAAATTTAATATAGTTTGCACATTTCCTTTTATTTTCAAATATTAACACCAGCATGTGGCTTTGTCCACTCCTAAAAAAGCCCCAGTTCATAATGGCCTACTTAACACCACTCAGGAGACTATTTCTTGAGTAAAGCAAAATTGATAAACGCACATCTTTATAAACCAAAAGAATTAACCTGCTTTAAGCTTTTTTTGTAATTAAAATATTTTATTTTTTATTTAACTTTATCTCAATTTATATAAGAATTTTGTTTTTCGCCATCCTATATTATTATTTTATTTTTCGCTCTTTTGAAATGTCACTTTTAATTTTTCATCCGAATTTAACAACTTAATTCATCATATTCACTTTTATGTGTATAATCCAAATGGTTGGAAATAATTGCCTCTCACTCTCTAATGGAGAGTTAATCAATAATAATGCTTCAATCAAGAAGGCTTTCACTCAAAAGAATAAAAAAAAATGAAATTTCTATTTGTTTTTAATTGGGAAATCCAATTAAATTTAACTGCCAATATATTTGTATTAAAAATTTACTCTGTATTTTGTATAGATAGATATAAAGATCGAAAGGCATTTCTAAAGTTGGAATTTTTTAATTATAAAATTAAAAGTAAAAAATAAAAATGGCTTTATTTCAAAGTCAGAAATATTTTTTTCAAATATAGATCTCAAAAATTATTATTTTTTTTATTTGGCAAAAGCATAGAGCTATCATGCCATGTTTACAAAACATAGAAAAGTAAACATTGATTTTTGAGGAGGTACAGGATTAATAACTAAAAAAAAAAAGGGAAAATTAGTTTTCCTTTAATTATGGGTATATAATCTTTGGAAAATTTTCAACTAATTTTATTAAAAAAAATTCGCGATTCGAAATCGAAATGAAGAAATTAGTGAAGTAGAGCTAGAGTAAATAAAGAAACAATAAAAAAGGAAATTAATACCCGTATTCATTGTCATTCCTTGATGAAGAAGAAACCTTTAACTATGAATACAAAAAAAATTTCCATAATGGAAAAATTAGAAAGAAGGTCCTTAAAAATATAAAATATTGATAGGATTCTAGTTTCTAAGATGAGATAAAAAATAATACTGTATTTAAAAAAAAGTTTTGCACTAAGAGAGGAAAAGCTTATGAAATTCATTATTGGATTTTACTTGTGTAAATAATTTTAATTTAATTTAATTTATATTTTTTTTTCTGAGTGAAACCAGTGTGGGAACGCCGTTCCCACGCGTTCCCGCTCCACTACACCCCTGATCCGAATGATTTAAATAAATATTATTCTGGGTTCTGAATCCACTTCTCCTAGTCTTTAGACTATCAACATTGTCTCCTGACTAACCCTTCGGCCCGGGGAAGGGTTAAATTATTTTAAAACAACAGGTGTTTAAAATGTTTAAAAATAATAGACTAATTTTGTATAGAGCTTATGTGAATTATTTCTCTAAAGTTTTGATTTTTTAGTTTTTAACTTTAAGAAGTCGATTTTTGTCATGTTTTTTTTTTTTTTAAATTTTCTACCGATATTGGAACTGAGCTTATATACAAAATTTCATATATATTTACATAAGTCCATAGGAAAGAGTTTGAAAAATGATCTCCATTCAGAGAGAGAGAGATAGGCAAAGCTAATTAAGTTATAAGCAGTTAAAATTCATAAAAAAAAAAATAATGTTTTGAAGATTTCAGGAAATTCCTCAGATCAAATAAGTAGTCTCTATTTCAGTATATTAAAAACATAGATATAGGAAATGAAGGGAGAGACCAG